>OV702297.1:34334350-34624350 GCA_916181665.1 Avena sativa
CATGTTTAACTTTAATTCTGTGTTGAATGATTGGTATATGCTGTTGCCAATTCTCCAAAGTTGTTGCTTTCAACGTTGCTAGTAACATCCACTTGGTAGATGCCTCTGATCTTATTTGTATGGTGCAGATACAAAGTCTGTAGCATAGGACTGAACTGCTACCTTTTGGTTTATGCTCATCATTTGCTGTTGCGACCTATGTCTTATGTTCCAATATGTGAGCCTGCTGCACTGCATTGTCTAAGTCTTGCTGCAATCTGCTTCCATACAGCTGCATATGGTTTTCATCCCCTTATTTCAGTATTAGTAGTTCTGCTCTGCCCCATAAATGGCATTGCTAGACAGTTCGTAGGATGCAACTGTCAGCGCTCTTTATTGATCACTGAAGACATTGCGTCATGTCAATGAAATGGCAAAAGAAAAGCAATGTGTTCATTGCCCCAGATTCAGGTGAAGAAGAAAGACATAGCTGTTGCTCGAGCTGAATCGCATCAAACCCACTTGATGAAACCAAAATCAGATGAGGAAATCGACATAGCTGCTGTTTGAGCTGAATATCATTAAACCCACTTGCTCTAAATTGCTGCACTAGCCGTCGCGGATACTCCATCTGCTATTTCACAGTCGGTCATCTGCTGCTCGAGCGTGCAAACCACAACCCATCCCTTACACTAGCATATACTGTACTTCTGCCATCAGAGCGGCAGTGGAGCTGTCAATCCTATAGCTTCTCGCTGCTCCTCCTCTACCATCACATATCACAACTGCAATATGTCTGGATTAAACCAAGCATCAACATTAATCTTGTACTCCCTCCGTTTTAAAATATAAGATGTTTTAGATTTATGAAGAAAATGTATCTAGACTTGTTTTCTTCACGAACGTAAATAAATAAACTTATACACTAAAACAAGTCTAGATATATTTTCTTCACAAATCTAAAACATCTTATATTTTAAAACGGAGGAAGTACCCCATAGCTCCAATTTACATGATTGCTCCTCCTGCACATGGTCATTGAGCTCAATTTTTTTCTGCCAAATTTCCTTTGCTCATGGACAAAGGAAAACCATATGCCGCAAATCTTCAAAACCTGGAGAACAAAGAGGGCACTATCCTGATACAGCAACATGTCTATTAGCTAGATATCCCGAACACGGTACAACACCATGTAGAGCCTTTCAACCAAAATTTTTAATTTTCACTGGAATGCTTGATTTCCACAGGTTCTTCCACACTTCATTTGCCCTCAAGCCTCCTACATTTTCATTCACTATACTGTGACCAAACTTACGTAGATTTCACTGAAAATATCCCTGTTTTTGAATTATGCCATGCAACAAAGTCTTCTCTGTCTAGATATAATGGAATTGAGAGAACTAAATGAACATCGATCAGCCAAAAAAATCCCTGATGAGCTCTTCATCCTTCTTATAATAATGTTTGTTCCTCTTGGCGTGTAGACCTTTAGATTATGTCCATTAGGGATCTAATTATCCTCCCATATATCATTTTGAGACCCATCTCCAACATACCAAATACACCCACGCTTGAAAGCATCAAGACCGGCCATTATACGCTGCCACGTAAACAAGGATCCACTCTTCAGTTTAGCATTCAAGAGATTACCATCTAGAAAATATTTAGCTACTATCAACACTGTCGACACAATGAGTAAGGTTTCTCCAATAACCTCCAACATTTCTTAGCTAACATAGCTAAACTAAAACAATGTAATCTCTAAATCCCATCCCACCACAAGATTTGGGGATACATTATTTTCACCATACCATCCAATGCATTTTTTATGATCTTGTTCATTTCCCCATCAATAACTTGCAATAGCATCCAAAACTCATTGAAGCTTTGGGGGGGATTTTGAAAACCGACATTGCAAATATTGTATTTTTTTGACAAATCTAGCTCATTTGACAAACTTAACACACATTAGACCCTTTCTTGAAACTATTTTGGATTCTGGCACCTTGGGGTTGCCGCCATTTATAATGGAGTCGAGTTGGCTCCATTGTAAATGGAGCTATCCCTAGTACGATCCCCACAATTTTTTCTAAGGACTTCGTGGTTCTAGGGTGTAGGGGGTCGGCTCCATTTAGAATGGAGTCAAACTATATGAGTTTGGCTCCATGTTAAATGGAGACGACCTTAGGAGTCAGATTTTGAAATAGTTTTGAGAAAGGTTTTTTAAACGAGGGAAAAAGCTTTGCCCTCATGGATTAATTAAGGAGAAGTTTTACATTAGCCTACTCTCCTGGCATCATTTCGCCCAATCTTTTTTTGCATCTGCAGCAAATTCTAGCTTCCTTCTTAATGTTTGCAAGGAGGACAAATGGTGGAGCGTTCTTGTTACGGAAGACACGAGCATTTCTTTCATTCCAAACCTCCCATAAGATGAGTAGAGTGTGACGCCATTGCTTTACAGTTGTGAGAAAATCTAGTCGACATCTTTAGCCTCCAACTTTTGCGAGATATGTTCGACCATTGGTGGGTAACGGTGGAGTGAAGACCAAGCCAATCTCTAATGAGCCCCCCAAATACAAATGGTGAAGCAGCATTTGTGAAACATGTGTGAAGCCAACTCTGTGACTTGCTTGCAAAGTGCACATAGCCCACAATTAGGATATCCTCTCCTAGTCAAATGGTTGGTCGTCCAAAGGTGGTTTTGGATAGCAAGCCAAGAAAAAACTTGATTTTGGGAGAGGACTAAACCTTCCAAACCATGGAAAATTCATTGTGGCTGGAGTTGCCCCTAGAAATTGGACCTTGTGTGCCGAGGCCGCCGAGTATTGCCTATCTGCCGCAAACTTCCAAACAATTTCATCGTCAATAGTATCATGAAGTTGAACCTCTCTAAGTTTGACCCAAAGATTCACAAATTGGTTTGCATGGTCCATGGAGAAAGACTCATTGAGCGTCACTTTACCAATCCATGGGTCTTCATGCAAAGCGCTTTTAAAGTTCCACTTTTCCCGCTTAGACGTCGCAAATATGAGGGGAGCAATTTATTTTGGTTTCAAACCATCTAGCCATGGGTCCTCCCAAAAATATCTATTTTGACCATTGCAGATCATGATGAAGGTGGAGGCATAGAACAAGTCCATACCTATCTTTGAGCAAGGGTTTCCCAAGCCCAACCAAATTTTGATTGGATCCTTCCATTCAAGCCATGGCCATTGCAAGTGAAGGGCCCTCGCAAACTTGTAAATATTTAGCACTCCAAGACCACCAAGATTCTTCGAACAAAAAGTTGTTGCCCAATTAACCTTGCATTGGCCTTCGTAGTCTTATCCTTGGTGGACCATAGGAAATCCCCTTCGGGTTTATTGATGCTCTCAATTGTTCCCAAGTGCATGTTGAGCGGGTCAAGTGGTAGATCGATTGGGAGGTGACGACAAACTTTACTAGGGTGGTGTGGCCAGCCACTACGATGAGCTTCCCATTATATGTTGGTAACTTGCCAGGCACCTTGTTTTCGAGGTGTTGAAGTTCACCCTGTGAAGGCGCCAAAAGGATAGAAGTAAGTCAAAGTACTTAAGGGGTCGTTTGGATCCCACCATTTGGAGAAAAAATTGTAGAATTCATTTGGCAATTCCATGGTATACATGTCTGGCTGTACCGGAATTACACTTTAGAATTCATTCGTCAATTCCAGTGGAAAACCCCTATGTGTTACCCAAATCCATCCCATCCACCCGTCATTTTCCTGGAAACCCAAAGCGCACCTCACGTCCTCACCCCCGACGCTCTCTTCTTCCTCCCCTCGTCCAATACCACCTCGCCGCCACGATTCCCGGCCGTCGGGAGACACCGATGACCTCTCTCCCCGCCTCTGAAACCCACGTCTCCTAGGCCTACTACTCTCCCCAAGTCCTCTCCACTCCCTGAATCCTCCCCACCAAGATCCTACCGCCGCCGCCGACCTCTGGCTGGGAGTGTCCCTCCTCCGGTGAGCTGCCGTCGAACATATCTCACCCACCCTCACAGGTATGGCTCCTCCGCACCTCTCCTCTTTGCCCTCTCTATCACATGTCCTTTCCCTTTTCTGAACCCTAACCCTAGCCTCCTGGATCTGCAGTTTTGGAGCACAACCTCACCGGATCAGGAACCCAGTGAGCAGTCGACCACGATCCTGAAGTCCTTTCTCGTCCTCGTCATCTGCTTAAGAAAGAACGGTATGCTCCCCTTCTCTCTACCTCTCTCCCCTCTATCTTTGTGTGTGTGTCACTGTATATTTGGCCCATGTTCTTGAGTTGTATACTGCTATGATCATACCGTTTTGGTGTCACTTGTTCATCTGAGTTGATGATGATCATCCCAGCAATAGATGCTAGTTATTAGAAGTTGCTGCTTCCTGATGGAAACATGGCTTCTGTTGGAATAGATGAATAATAGCTGCCAGATTTTTATGTGCCTCTGATTACTATTTGCTGGTGCCACTTTGTTTGTTTCACTTGATGATCATCATCCCAGCAATATCCTGAGTAGTTCCTTCCAGATGTGCTGGGATATGGGTTTTACAATTCTCTATCAAAGTTTGCATTCTGTTCTGTGAGCTTGGTTGTTGTCTTGGTCTTTTATGTTTTGATTTTGGCTGAGTTGCTCAGGGCAGTAGCAACTCATGTCTTGGTCTGTGAGCTTGGTTCTTGACGTAGAACCAATGCTTAGAGTGGCTTCAGGGTCCTGATGTTCAATCACATTTAAACTTCCCTGGACATCCTCTCGGAGTTTCGCGCGTATCTAGCTCGACCACCAGACATCCCCAACCATCGCACAAACCTGACCGATTGATCCCTCCTCCGCTTCCCAACCATCAGTTTTAAAAATTGTTTTGGATTTCTCTTGCAAAGCAGAGAATGTTTTTAGAGATAGCAAAAGTAGACCACCTGAGTTCTATACTACAAAGATTTAGAACGTTTTGGGCAGCTTGTAAGATTAAACCCACCATCTTTTGAGTATTGCATAAGTGATCAAATTGACATTGCAAAGATATTGTCATACTATAATATTGCCTTTTCTTCTATGTTTTTTTTCTGGCTGCACACACCTAACGAGATAAAGTACAGTACCAGTTAACTAGGCCTTTTCTTCTATGTTTCGTGTGTTTCTTATCTGTTCACTAGCATTTATATTTGAACTATATACAAATTGGCAATCTTGTTTCCGTACGTGCTCTTGGATAAGTATACTAGAAAACCTGAATGTGAGACACTCACTATGCTTGTTTGGTATTAAATTTTATTGCAAGTCTGTGATAACATAACACTTTGACTAATGGGCACCACACTATTTTTAGGCACTGCAGTACACAATAGACGGGTGTTTCTAATTAATTTATATTTATTCGTCTTGAGTTAAATGTGCAATGAATATCTGAATATTAGTGGTTGGTTGATGTTGCACTGCAGTACACAATAGGCTCTGGATCTTTTATTTATGCTAATTTTCCTGCTACTATACTGCAAAATATTACTATGTAGATCTTGTTTGGTTGATGTTGCTCTCTAGCTGATGTGTAGATTTGAGATTTTTTTTACTGTACTTAGTTTCTATTATTATATGTATTGTAGATGGCAGATCAACCACTAGAGTTATACCATGAGAGGAGGAAGAAAAGGAAGAGGGCAGCAACTGGTTTCTTTGTTAGCGTAGTATCTATAGCTCAACATATTTATTGTAGGAGAAGGATATTGAAACTTGGGGATTTCAGTGAGGAAGAGGCTGAGACTAGAATTAGGAATGAGACTATAATTAGGAAACATATGCTTAGGAACGTTTATATGGGTCCAAATCAATATTGCTATGATACTCTAAGGTTTACCAAAAGGTCCTTTGTTGACCTCTGTGCTATCTTACGTGAAAGGGCCGGACTGAAAGCCACTTTCTATATGACCGTTGAAGAAGCTGTAACTATCTTCTTGCTTGTTCTTAGCCATAGCATGAAGTTTAGGTTAATCCGTAGCACCTATAGATGGACGCTTGAGCCAATTTGTAGACACTTCAACGAGGTGTCAGGAGCCGTCCTATCTTTGTCACATGAGTTCATCAAATTGCCAAACACTGCAACTGAACTACCCGAGGATAACCGGTGGAAGTGGTTCCCGGATGGGCTTGGAGCTTTAGATGACACACACGTCGATGTTCGTGTTTCACTACGCAAGCAAGGAAGATATAGGAACAGGAAACACGAGATAACTACAAATGTGTTGGGTGTTTGTGATCGTAGCATGAAGTTTGTGTATGTGTTGGCGGGCTAGGAAGGTTCTCCATCAGATTCACGATTGCTACGAGACGCAATGTTTAGAGAAGATGCTTTCACAGTTCCAAGTGGTAACTTTTTTTATCTTAGTATTATACCACTTTGGAATAGATATTTGAAGTTCTGAATTGAAATCTAATATGGGATTTTTCATAAAATTTAGGAAAATACTACCTTGTAGATGCTGGATACACAAATGGTCCGGGCTTCCTTGCTCCTTTCAGGAATACACGGTATCATTTGAAAGAGTGGGCTGCCAATGGAAATAATCCACAAACTCCAAAAGAGCTCTATAACTTGCGACATGCATCTGCTAGGAATATAGTTGAGAGGTTATTTGCTTTCATAAAGATGAGATGGGCTATTCGAACTAGTTCCTTTTTTGGGATTAAAAATCAGGTATATTCTATGTTAATTGCATCCTACTAGGTTCTTTTGGATTTGTGTATTAACATGCCATATTAACTTAATGCCAGATTTGAGTTATCAACACGTGTTGCATCTTGCATAACTTTCTAGTTGACAGACAAATAGAGATGGACAACTTAATGTTACATGAAGTGGATAATCAGCTAAATAATGCTGCTATTGAAGTCCAAGAGGAACATTATATGATTAGGCACGTTCAGACGACTCACGAGTGGAACAACAAGAGAATGACTCTAGCTAATCAGATGTGGGCAGATTATCAAGCTAGGCGCGAACATGCAAATGATTGACTTTGCTTGAATATTGTACAGTCTTTGTGTATATATAGTTGCTATTTGCTACGTTTCATATCTGCAAGTTAGATACTCCCTCTCATACACACACTTGCTACTAACTCATGCTATTGTTGTTGATCTAGGCATGACCTCCATGAAAAAAGGTAGAAGCTACTTGACTTGGACAGATGAAATGGACAAAGCTATGCTGGATGTCTTTGTCGATCATTATAACAAGGGAGATCAGGCTCAAAATGGGTGGAAACCCCATGTCTACACTGCCGCTGTGAAGAATGTGATAGAGAAGTGTGAGAAAGAAATTACAAAAGACAACATCATATCCAGGAGTAAAGACTTTTGACAAGCATTATACTGTTGTCAACAAGATGCTTTCTCAGAGTGGATTTGGCTGGGATGATGATAGCCACATGATCTCTGTTGATAGTGATGATGTGTGGAACAATTACATGAAGGTAAATCTTACCTCCTATACTACAAGGTTCATTTGTTTTCTGTTCAAGTTGTGGCTCAAGTTGTAACATGTTCCAGTTTCTATCATTTGCAGGCAAACAATGATGCAACTTCATATAGATACAATGTTATCAAGTATTGGGACATGATTAGCACACTCTACTCAAGGGGCCGTGCTACTGGAGCAGGAGCACGGACTGCAGCTGAGAGTGGGGCAGAAATGACGAAGGAGAATGCTAACAACAACAAAGACAATGATGATGAATCATCTACGCAAACTGGCGAAGAATGCAAAAATAAAAGGTATAGGTCATATGACTCGGTCGCTTCCATGCTTGGAGAGAAGCTGGACAACTTCACTGCCGCCTTTCGAGCGGATGTGTACGAGGGTCCTCCGAAACCGGCATCTCCTGAAGAGATACTTGCTGCACTTAATGCAATATGACTAGAAGAATATGATCTTCTTGCAGCCTATGACATTCTTGTCTCAGACGACCGCAAGTTTAAGTCACTTCAAGCCTTGCCAATGGGAATGCAGAAGAAATGGGTCATGAAGCAAATCAAGACTTGATCTTCCCTGTTGAAATTAAGCACTCAATTTTTGATGAAACTTGGTTGTTCTTGAACCTGTCATAATGTGCAACTGTGATCACAAGATGTGGCCTTTTTTCCTTCTAGAACTATTGCTATAGGTCACATCATATTGTGTTATAACCTGCTTGTAAACCTGGACATTTATTTTTTTGTTATAAGTTATAACCTGTTTGTGAACCTGGACATGTATTTATGTTATACTGAATATTGGCATCTGTTTAATTATGGCATGTTGTCTGAAGTTGAACGTTTATTCTTCTATATATTATTTATGACTTATAAGATCAAGGTCATATACTTTGGGAAATTCTTGTTTTTATCTAGTATGTAGTTCAGTTGTAAGCTAAAGTTAAGATTGATATATGACTTCATGCAAAAATGGCAGCAAAACAAGTTTAGAAAATGATTTCGCAATTCCATGTGGTTGCCAAACATGAATTTTGGAATTGGAATTTCAGTTTTTCCAAATGAAATGATCTCATGAGTTCATTTCATTTCATTTGTATCAAATGAAATGAAATGAGGAGATCCAAACGACCCCTAATAGTAAATGTAGCGCACACAACCGGAAGTCCATCAAGAATCTCCTCAAGTTTTATGTTCTTGCAACAAATCGGAACCATGGAGCTCTTTTCAAAATTTGTGCAAAGACTGGTGAAAGAGCATGTGGGCCCCCATGTATGGTTTTGGTAATTAATGACAATTTCTATGGACTAATGTTTGCATTAAGGTGCACTTGTAGGATTTGTCTATTGGCATCGCTTGGAGCATGTGTTGGCTTCAAGGTAGAAGAAATGAAAAACAAGAAGCAATGTCCAAGGGCTTTGTGCCTATTGGAATCTTGTAGAAGAAAAGAGGATCAAGAGTGTATTGAAGAAGAAGATGGATTTCCTCATGTGTATTTTCAAGAAATCATCCAAATGAAGTTAGAAGAAATGAGGTGCAAGCTCAAGATGCACCATCTCTAGAAGACCTCATGCTTGAAGATTTCCATCCTTGGTGATCATGGATCGATGAAGACAAGTTCAAAGAAGAGGTTTCCCTATGGTGTATGGGGGAGCAAGTTGCAAGTGTTCATCAAGCGAGCGCAAGCAAGAGAAATCAAGAAAGGTGTTCCATATTGAGGAGGATAAGATCGCCTACATCAATCTCAAGTGGATTGTTGTAACATCCCAGCATTTAGGAACTAACGAAGGGTATATTTAGGAATTTGTAATGTTGCATGCATTCATCTGTGAAAATGTGGGTAAAATTTTTGCCCAATAAAAACCTAAAGTGATCACGGTTTCTTTCATATTTTGAGATTAGGTTTTTCTTAAAGGATGATTGCTATAGACTTTGATATGATCTTTGAGGAATTATGTGTTTTGGAAAGTGAATTTGAATTTTAAACTTGAGTGTTTGAATTATAATTCAAATGAATTAGGAATAAGGTTTGAATCTTGATTTAATTAAGTGTTAATTATTATAACTCAAACTTTATCCAAAAATAACAAATAAGAATATGAAAACTTATTTCATATTTTCATTCCATAAATAAGTTACAAAAATGTAACTTATTGAAATCATCCACAAACTTCACAATAGCAAATAAATAAAGAAATAGAATATTTATTTATTGATAATCATATAATCTTTATTACAGAGGAATAAAATGAAGATTACAAAAAAATAAAATGAAAACTACAAAAGATTAAAGAAGATTACATTAACTATCCTATAAAGAAAACCTAAACTAAAATCTTCATCTTCAAATCTGTACCTGCAAAACAAACACTAATAAAATAATAATAAAGTTTAGGGTTAGAATTGTTTTACTCTCAAAGATGTCAGTGAGATGCACTGAACAAGTTTCATCATTGAGAAATTTATAAAAGGGGCAAGTTTCACCAATATGAAGTGTTCAAGAATATTGATCACCGGACCATAGAGATCAACGATGACCTGACCTATCCCGAAGTACCCATCCGTATTTTGGAAGAAGCTTTCAGAACCACCAGAACCCGAAGCATCAAGTTTCTCAAGATTTAGTGGAGCAACCACACAGAAGAGGAAGCTACCTAGGAGCGCGAAGATCACATCAGGACGGAGTTTCCCGATCTCTTCAAATCCTAGGTAATCTTTTTCGTCCTTCTTCAAATCTCAGGACGAGATTTTGTTTAAGGGGGGAAGGTTTGTAACATCCCAAAAATATTAAACTAGAATCATCAAACTCTAATCACCAAATTTAGGGTTAACAAAAACTTTTCCAATTAAAATATGAAAGCATTCATATGTGTATGTATTAAAATGTGGATTCTTTTGAATTGCCATGATTATGTGTTTCCTTGCTTGTAAAATGATTCTTAAGTGAAATAAACATCATCTAAACAATCCCCACACTTTTCCCAAAGACAAATAAATCAAAACAAACAACTTAAGTGAATGGTCACTTTTGCCAATTTAACTCCTATGCCTACTTTGGCTATCTCTAACTTTCAGAACTTAACAGAAACATGTATGGATCTTTGCACCCCTTGATAGTACTCATAACAAAGTACCAAGGCCCACCTTGTGATCATCCAGAAACATTCAAATGCATAGTTTAAATGACAGTTGAAAATTGAATCTATTTCATATGGGAAGATCCCACTTTTTCAAAAACCACTCAAACCAACTCAACTTTCAAAACCCAAGCATCTACAGACTCACCAGCACATGCCTAGAACACCCAACAAAAATATTTTCAAAATTCAAAACTTGAATTCATGTGGCCATTTCATCAAACACCTTGCAGATACAAATCAAAACACTATAGTGTGCAGTGATTCTGGCCTAACTTGTCCCCTCTGTGGACACCACTAGCCTTAGTAGATCATCTAACAACATTAACTAATCTCTAGCACCACTGTAAGCTAGCCATTGTCATCAATGGTGAACAACCCGAGTGCACCATTGCCACCCCATAGTCGACAGCAAGCTACAAGCAGCACTAGCCTCGCCAACCTTGTCTGGGAGCAAGCTAGCACCCCACCGCCACTCCCTGTCCCAGCCGCGAGCGATGCCAGCCGCTGGACCACACGCACAGACCATGCCAACCTTCTCTGCAACCATGCCGAGAGCACGCCCCGTGCGCCATGCTCGACAGACGACCACAGACCGCGCGCCGCCCTCACCGCGTGCACGCATGATCACCACCGTCCCAGCAACCCCGCAGACACGCCCGTTCACCGCCGCGCGGAGCACGCGCGTTGTGCGCCATTAAAACTCCCGTCAGGCACGCTCAGAGCATCGCAGCGTTCCGATTGATCAGCACCGCCCCACGCCTCGCCACCATGTCGTTGAGCTTCGCCAGGGAGCACAACACCGCCACCTACCGTTGCCCATGCCGATAGCCCTCTGTGCCGTCGACCACGACGAGCTCAGCCCGCGCCCGTCGGTCCCCTCTCGCCACTATAAATAGAGGCCTCCCCCGCTCGAATTCTTCACACCACATCACTCCCCTCACCTCACTGATCGTTCCACCCCATTCCCGGAGCAAGGCGAGCAGCACATCGCCGGAATTGCACCGGAGCAGGCCGCCTCTAGAGAAGAAGGGCGCCGTCGATTTCCTCCACCCAGGACGAGTTGCCGGTACCAGGAAGTTTGCCGTCGTCGACTTCGTCGTTCGCCCGCATCGCCGACCTTCGCCTGAGCCTCGGTGAGCCCCCGACGACCTCCACTGAGCCGCTAGGATTCGAGCTCGCCGGTGACTAGTTCAATGTCGACGACAACCCTCAGCCGTCGATCTTACTTCTAATCCAACGCACCACATCGCCCCGTACTGCTTCGCGTTTAAAGAGTCACTGACCAGTAGACCCGCCCTGTCAGTTGTGCCCCGCGCCGCGGAGTGACACTGGGCCGGCCCAATAACCCTTCCCGCGCAGCCCACTCGTTTGAATTTAGCTTTTTCTATTTTAGTTCAAACATAGTTCTGTACCTAGTTTCAAAAATCAACTCAGCTCGATTCACTGAATCAGATTGAATGAAACCAATTTTGTTAGAAAGGTTTTGAAATGCTTAATCCAAGCCCGTTGGATTCAAATCATTTGGATCTATAGATCAACCTTGGTAAAAATAACAAGGCAGAACCTTTCTGCATTCAAACATTTTTCAAATTTAAACCATAATAGCTTTTGAGTTGATTCCAACTCTCAAAAATCACATTTGATCATACCTTTCAGAATATATAAAAACATATGGGTTTACTTACAGAAATAATGTTCAAGTAATGAAAGAATGCCACATAGGCATTTCTAGTCATTTATTTTTATTTAAAATAAAAGGTTAAATCTTATTAAATTGTGACACCACTTTAAATCACATTCCCATGTACTGAAATATGTGGTGATGACATGTGTCAACATGATCCCATGTTTGGTTTGGAGAATATTAAATCTTAAGTAGTTTTTCAATGAGTAGAAATTACTTTTCTAAAAATAAAAGAAATAATCTTGTAATATTAGTGATGATGCTAGATCATCTATAGAACCCTTGTGTATGATGATTGAAAGTAGTTAAGTATTGTTTGGTGATTGTGTACCTCATATTTATTTATAGACGCTAGTACCGACCAAGGATACGAGGAAGAAGGAGGATACTACGAAGAAGAAGCCGAGGAGAACTTCAACCACTGCTCTGCACAAGGCAAGCTAATACTTGCAATTTAGCAAGCTTATACTGATAATGATGCAAGCCTAATACTACTAGTTGATTGTGCAAGTTAACACTTGCAAGATACTATACCTATGCAAGCAAATACTTGCTTGTTACCATGCCAACTATATGCCTTAAGCATATGTGATCATACCCACTTGATAACCCCATTCCTAGTTTTACTTACAAGCTTTATACTTTATTTCTTTATCAAAGCTCTTACTTAGAGTTTACTTGAGTAAATTGTAGATATTAGAAAGATAATTGAAGGTTGCATAAAGAGCATAAAACTTGGCCCAAGCTAGATAATCTTTATGTCATCCTAAGGCATGAGATTGAACTTAGTAAAACTCCACTAGTATACCACCCCTCATTAGTACTTACCCCCACTTGTAGATGCTAGTGCTAAGCATAAAACTTGATCAACTTTAGATGGGAATACTTGGTGAAAATGGTTATGAAAACCTTGGAATGATGGATCATTCTATTGAGATGTTTTGACATGTGTTGCCGAACACCAGATGATTTGGATGATGAAAATGTTGAGGCATGAGCCTTAGCCCTTTATAAAACTGATGGTTGTCTGGATGCGATACCATTCCAATTTTACTGTACAACCACAATACCCGAGAATTGGGTAGGGCTTGACTGGAAACTTATATACCTTAGTATTGGTTCCCTCACGGCCAAGGTCTGAGCTGAGGCAACCTTGTGAAGATTGTCCACCTGTGCAGTACCCAAGATGACAGTTGGTCATGGTTGGGAGGCCAAACTCACAGGAGAGGTGCCTATACTAGGGCGTGTAATCGAAATGTTAGGATTGATTATCTGCATACTGAGTATGGTGAATTCAGGATTTGTTCCTAACGGATGTATCAAATGTTGTGGTGAAAGTGTACAATCTCTGCAGAGTGTCAAACTATTCGAATAGCCACGTCCGCGGTTATGGACAGTTGGAGTGACCATACTGTTCCCCTGTCAGATGTTTTCAAAATGACTTGTGAAATGAGTTGAGACTTTGACTTGACCACAACAGAGTTGTGAGATGAAATACAAGTTACCACTTAGGTGTTATGAAACTTCAACTAGATTTCTTCGTTTCTAAACTTAGTAGAGGTAAATCTGGCTTTTTGCAAAACAACCCTAGAGCTTAGTGTCCTACTACAAAAACCCCCTTCACTTGTTAGTACTAATTTGCAAGTACTTAAAGAGTACTCATGGATTTGTCCCTGGCTATTCCCATGGCCAGACTATGAAGAGGAGTACTAGGAGGATGGACCCCAGGAAGGTTACGACAACTAGGATCATCTCCCATCGTCAGCATTGCCTGTGACCCCGAAGATGGAGCTTCGCCTACGCTACCGTTATTATTACATTATTCCGCTGCTTGAGTTGTATTAAGAACTGGATCATGAGATCCTTATTTATGTAAGACCTTATGTATGGTTTGTAATGGATGATGTACTGTGGTATCCAAATCTATTATGTCTCGCAAAAATGGTAATCCTGGGATTGCGATGTATGGCATAACAGGCATTTGGGATTAAAAATCCGGGTATTGACAAGTTGGTATTAGAGCCATCCTGACCATTGGAGACCCTAGTTAGGCTGGACGTTTGAATCAAAAACTTAGTTTCAAAACCAAAGGAAGCAAATATTTACAAAAACTTATTCCCATTCTTATCACCTTGATTCTTTCATAAAAATTCATGTTCCTCAAAAACTCTTGCAAAATACATAAAATTTGACACACTTGATCACTCTCCTAACTTACTCATCCTATATTCTTATAGATGGACGTGAAGTACAGCAAGTTTTATCAGTTGGGGAATGGAGGAGACCTTATCTTTGAGCGGGATTTGGACCAGCTTTCGGAACTTCTGGAGCGTCCGCACCCCGAGTTCTTTGGAGCTCAGCTCAATGATCAAGGAGGAGAAGATCTGCAGTGGCTAATTGTTGCAAGTCTCCGAGGAAAGATTGAACCTCCCACTGCCGAGGGAATTCAGTTCACCTTAAGAGAAAACAACTGGCTCGATGGACTTGCCAGGGCCATGCAGGAAGCTCTTGCCCGTCTGTGTGGGCAGAGTATCAACCAGATCAAGGGAACCCGCTTTGAGTTTTGTCCAAGGCGTGATTCTAATGGACAGCCACTGGAAGCCCCATACCACCCCAAGCTGAAGACCCAATTGGACCACCTTAGCTTCATGATGTACGATCGTCAGCAGGAGTTGGAAAATTGCCTTGACTACTCCAACCACAAGTCCGCCATCATCAAGACGAAGGATCAGACCATTGCCATGCTAGCGAAGGATCACAAGTCTCGCCGCCGTTAGCTCGACAAGAAGGAGCTCATCATTTCCCGTCTTCGCCACCGTATCTCGGATTTGGAGGAGACCAGCCACGAGAGAGATATGCAGTTAGAGGAAAGGGAGAATGCCGGAGAAGATATTCGTGGAGACCCCTACTCCTATCTCAGCGATGATGATGATTTTCTGGAGGATCAGGCTATGGACTTCTTCACCGATGAGGATGACTTCGCCTTCATCGATGACGATGAGGACGATGAGGATGACGACTACACCGACTCCGAGGAGTAGTAGCACTTGAGCACTAGCGTAGTGAGTTGTATTCGGTCCCATTGTATCGTAGTTTCCAGAATGGTTCTTAAAACCATCTGTTTACCTTGTTGTGGTGTGTGTTTGTATCGTGTGCTATGAATGAATGAAAAGCAAGTTGCTAGAAAAATCTGAGTCAAACTTTAAAAACTTTTCAAAATACGGAACCTTAGAAATTTCCCTCTTTTCTCATGATCTATCTCAATCTTCAGATGCCACGCGGAGGAAGTGGTTCATCCCCGGACCCGATGTTGCAGATTCTGCAAATGTTGATTTCTGACCGCGAAGCTGAAAGAGCCGAACGTCAAGCCAACTTAGCCAACCCTCAACATATGGCTCAGCTAGCCCACAACAATCAAGGCCACGGAAATCAGGACAACCATGGATCTAAGCTCAAGAATTTCCAGAACACCAACCCACCTATTTTCACTAAGTCAGAAGAGCCCTTAGACGCAGACGATTGGCTGCAAACCATGGAAAATAACCTAGAAGTCACTAGAGTGGAAGCTAACGAGAAAGTTCTGTTCGCCACCCACTATCTAGCAAGAGATGCCAGAGCATGGTGGAACAGCGTTCGTGTAATGAACGGAGGACAGATGATGACCTAGGAGGAATTCAAGGTCAAGTTCAGCAGAACCCATGTGCCACCGGGTTTGATCAAGAGAATGAGAGATGAGTTCAGGGAACTAAAGCAAGGACGGATGACTGTAGTGGAATACCGTGACAAATTCTTGTCATTAGCTAGGTATGCCCCGGATGAGATTGACACCGAAGCCAAGAAGAAGGAGATATTCTTGAATGGTCTGCACGATGAGATGCAGACAGTGTTAGTCAATATCCCCTTTGCTGATATTGAATCCCTTGTCGACTCTGCCATCCAGATGGAAAGAAAGATCAACCAAGCCAATGAGAACCGCAAGCGTCGCATGATGCATCAACCAGGAACCCATTAGACCCCAAAGTATCGCCCTAACCCATCTCCAGGATTTTCCCCAAGAACCAACAGACCCCCGATGAACCGTTCGACCTATCCTAACCGTGGAAACCCGAGGCCCGGAGGAAATCACAACAACCCCGACAACTCTGGCAATTTTAACCGTGCCCCACCCAAGTTCAACAACAACAACGCTACCGCCAACACCAACACTGCCTCGAGGACTGGAAGCAATGTTGTGCCGGTTGCAGCAAAGGACAAGTCGCAAGTGACTTGTTATGACTGTGGAAATAAGGGTCACTACTCCAACGAGTGCCCCAACAAGAAGAATACCACAGCCCCCAATGCAAATGCCCCAGCTCAGCAGCAGCGTCGTGTTCAGCCCGGAAGGAGATTTGCCCCAGGGAACACGCTCAACCGCAACAGCCGTCTTTTTCTCATGCATGCTGAAGAATCTCAGGAAGCGCCAGACGTTGTGCTGGGTATGTTTCCTGTTAATTCAGTACTTGCTCGAGTGTTGTTTGATTCGGGTGCATCGCATTCATTTGTCACCGAAGAATTTGCCTGCACTAGTAAGATTCAACCAACAAAATTGAAGCATGTTATGATTGTTCAAATCCCCGGTTCAACCACCAAATCTAGGCAAATTTGCAAAGCTGTCCCCATCTGAATCCATGGCATAGATTTTTATGCTAATCTGATAGTACTCGGAACTAAAGGTTTGGAAGTAGTACTAGGAATGGATTGGATGTCCAAACATAAAGGATTGATTGACTGTGCCAAGAAAGCCATAACCATGACCAGTACAGCCGGAATATCAGTCGAGCATGTATCAAAAACCTTACCTCGTCAATTCAAGTGCAACAAGAGTATAGCCTAACCTACCATTGACCAAGTCTAGATAGTCTGCAAATACCCAGATGTATTTCCAGATGTTTTGCCCGGTATGCCCCCAGATCGGGATATCGAGTTTATCATTGAACTAATCCCCGGAATAGGACCCATAGCCCAGAGACCCTATAGTATGAACCCGTCTGAACTAGCAGAGCTAAAGAAGCAACTGGGTGCCATGTTGGAAATTGGATTGATTCAACCAAGTGTGTCGCCATGGAGATCACCTGTCTTATTTGTGGACAAGAAGGATGGAGGTAACCGTTTGTGTACGGATTATCGGAAGTTGAATGATGTCACCATCAAGAACAAATACCCATTGCCCAAGATAGAAGATTTGTTTGATCAGTTGACCGGTGCCAAAGTGTTTTCTAAGATTGATCTTAGAACAGGATATCATCAACTCAAGATTCGCGCAGAGGATATTCCAAAGACTGCCTTTACCACCCAATATGGATTATACGAGTATACCGTCATGTCTTTTGGATTAACCAATGCCCCTGCTTATTTCATGAATCTCATGAATAAGATTTTTTATGGACTTCCTGGATAAGTTTGTCGTTGTTTTCATCGATGACATACTGATTTATTCCAAATCAGAAGAAGAACATGAGCTACACCTAAGGACCATTCTTGGAACCCTTAGAGAGCATCAGTTGTATGCCAAGTTTAGCAAATGTGAATTCTGGTTACAGGAGGTAGGATTCCTCAGCCACATTGTATCAGCCGGAGGAATTGCCGTTGACCCTGCAAAGGTGAAAGATGTCGAAGATTGGCAAGCCCCAACCACTCAAACCCAAGTTCGTGCATTTCTCGGATTGGCAGGATATTACCGCAAGTTCGTAGAAGGATTCTTGAGTATCGCCAGACCCATGACCCAATTGCTGAAGAAGGACAAGAACTTTGAATGGACAGACAAATGTGAAGCGAGTTTTCAAGAACTCAAGAGGAGATTGATTTCAGCCCCAATCTTAATCATGCCGGATATCACAAAGCCCTTTGACGTGTATTGTGACGCATCCAAGATCGGTCTCGGATGTGTGCTAATGCAAGAAGGCAAAGTTATATCTTATCTATCTCGACAACTGAAACAACATGAGCAAAATTACCCAACCCATGACCTCGAACTCGCAGCCTTAGTTTTAGCCCTGAAGACATGGAGGCATTACCTGATGGGAAATCGTTGTGAGATATATTCGGATCACAAGAGCCTAAAGTATATATTCACTTAGAAGGAGCTGAATATGAGACAGAGAATATGGATTGAGCTAATCAAGGATTACGACCTAGACATTCACTATCACCCAGGTAAAGCCAACGTGGTAGCAGATGCCCTTAGCAGATTGTCGTGCCGCTTGAACTCCATGATCTTGAAGGAGCAACCAAGCTTGCACAAAGAGATGGAAGATTTTCGAATAGAATTAGTGAGTGAAGGAATTTTGTCTATCATAAAACTTCAACCCACTTTGATCAGCCAGATCAAAGAGGCACATAAAGGAAATGCTAGTATCGACAGAATCAAGCGTCGTATCGGTACATGCAAAGTACCCGGATTCACCGAAGACGAAGAAGGAGTTCTGTGGTACAAAGTACGCCTTTGTGTACCAGCAGATTCTGAGTTGAAGGAAGTTATTCTCAAGGAAGCTCATGATACTCTTTATTCTATCCACCGCGGAGGAACAAAGATGTATCAAGATTTGAAAGAGCAATTTTGGTGGCATAAGATGAAGAGAGAAATCGGAAGCTATATCGCCAAGTGTGATATATGTCAGAGAGTCAAGGCGGGACATCAAAGACCCGCTGGATTGTTGCAACCATTGCAGATTCCGGAATGGAAATGGGATTCAGTTGGAATGGACTTTATCACCGGATTGCCTACTTCTAGTAGGGGAAATGAATCTATCTGGGTCATAGTGGACATGTTGTCCAAAGTCGCCCATTTCTTACCCGTCAAGACCACATATCAGAGTTCGAAGCTAGCGGAGTTATACATTGCTAGAATCGTCAGTTTGCATGGAGTCCCCAAGAACATCGTATCGGATCGAGGAACTCAGTTTACCTCGAGATTCTAGAAGAAAGTCCAAGAAGGTTTAGGAACCTGCCTAGATTTCAGCACCACTTATCACCCTCAGACCGATGGACAAACGGAGCGAGTAAATCAAATACTCGAAGATATGCTGAGAGCAGGTGTGTTAGAATATGGATCTAAGTGGGAAGACTGTCTGCCGTTCGCAGAATTTTCACACAACAACAGTTATCAAGCTAGTTTGCAAATGGCCCCATTTGAATTTATGTACGGAAGAAAGTGTCGCACCCCTTTGAACTGGTCGGAAGTAGGAGAGAGTCAGATTTTCGGACCTGGTATCCTACGAGAAGCAGAAGAGAAGGTTCACAAGATTCGTGAGCACCTCAAGACCGCCCAGTCCAGACAGAAGAGTTACGCCGACAAGAGATGTCGAGACCTCGCCTTCAACATAGGAGATTTTGTGTATCTGAAAGTGTCGCCCTTGAAGGGAATGCAGCGTTTCCAGCTGAAAGGAAAGTTAGACCCCAGATATATCGGCCCCTTCAAAATTCTGAACAATCGAGGAGAAGTGTCGTATCAATTGGAACTGCCCGAAGAGATGTCAGCTGTGCACAATGTGTTCCATATCTCATTACTTCGCAAGTGTCTCGAAGTTCCGGAGAAGACTGAAGTGTTCAAGAATATTGATCACCAGACCATAGAGATCAACGATGACCTGACTGTTGGAGATATGCCCTAGAGGCAATAATAAATGTAGTTATTATTATATCTTTGTGTTTATGATAAATGTTTACAATCATGCTATAACAGTATTAACCAGAAACATTAATACTTGTGTGATTTGTAAACTAAATTAGAGTCCCTGGTAAAGCCTCTTTATAATACTAGCTTGTTGATTAATAGATGATCATGGTTTCTTGATCATGAACATTTGAGATGTTGTTAATAACAAGGCCATATCATTAGGAGAATGATATGATGGACATACTCCTATAGATAAGCGTAGCATAAAGATCGAGTCATTTTAATAGTTCAATTGCTATAAGCTTTCTGATACATAGTAACCTAATTCCTTCGACCATGAGATCATGCTTATCACCATCACTAAAAGGATGCTTTGATGACATCAAACACCACACCGTAACTAGGTGGCTATAAAGGTGGCATTGAGTGTTCGGAAAGTATGGGTTGAGACACATGGATAAAGAGTGGGATTTGTCCATCCATATGACGGATAGATATACTCTGGGCCCTCTCGGTGGAATGCCATCCAATTAGCTTGCAAGCATGTGACTGGCTCACAAGGGATCACATATCACGGGAATGAGAAAAGAGTACTTATCGGTAACGAGGTTGAACTAGGTATGCAGAGATACCGACGATCAAAACCTCGGATAAGTAAACTATCGTGAGATAAAGGGAAATTGGTATCGTATGTAAGTGGTTCATTCGATCGCAAAGTAATCGTAGAAATATGTGGGAGCCATATGAATTTCCAGATTCCTCTATTGGTTATTGATCGGAGAAGTGTCTCGATCATGTCCGCATAATTCACGAACCGTAGGGAGACACACTTAAGGATTCGATGTTGTTGAGTAGTTATGGAATGATGAGAAATAGACCGAATGTTGTTCGGAGTATCGAATGGGATCCGGGATATCACAAGGAGATCCAGAATGGTTCGGAGAATAAGATTCATATAAGGAAAGTCATGTTTCGGAGTTGGGGAATGATTCTGGTGTTTTCATCGGGAATGTTCTAGAAGGGTCCGGAAGGTCTGGCACTCGGAGGGGAAGGGTACATGAATGTGTCATAACAATATGGAATGGTTGCATCATGTACTAGGTCACTTGGCTGGGCAAAATAAAGGGAGAAATCAAATCCTAGTTTGAAAGTCAAACGCCAATTTGAAAAAGTCAAACGACAAGTTTGCTTGGTGGAGGGAGAGTAGGAAACCTACTTGGGGAGGAAGTCCTCCTACCTCCACCCGCCGGCCAAGGAGGCCGAGTTGGGGGAGGACTCCCTCCTCCAAACCGGCCACCCTCCACCTATATAAGGAGGGGTAGGGCGCCCCCTACACCTAACTCACCCAAAACCCTAGCCCTAGCCACCGGCCTCCTCCAAGTCGACGCCACCTCCTAGGGTTCCTCCAACTCGCCGAGTTGGGGCTTACCCAAGCCCTAGCCGTCGGCCAAGCTCTCCCCTTGGTGCCCTCTAAACCCTAGATCACCAAGGCCTCTCTCATAGTCCACCATACTCGCTTCGGCTTAAGGTGAAGCCCTGCGAGATCTCCCCTCTACTTCCGATACCACGCCGTCGTGTTGCCGGAATCGCGACGAGAGTGCTACAACCTCCGCTGCATGCTGGAACAAGGAAGAGGAAGGTCTTCATCGAGTACCGAACGTGTGACCGACTACGGAAGCGCTGCCGGAACGCAGTGCCGGAAGGATCGTCTACGCGATCTTAAGATCAGCAAGAGTACGACTACATCACCCACGAGAATCTGCTCTCGTTAACCGCTTCGGAATCTTCGAGGGTGAGTTCCTCTATCGACTCGTTGCTACAATCTAGTAGATAGATCTTGGCTTGTTTGTTTGCATGCGGTAGAATTTTTTTGTTTTCCATGCTACGAACCCCTACAGTGGTATCAGAGCAGTTTCTATATGTAGATCTGTTGCACCAGTAGAACACAATGGTCATTATGGGCGGTGGTGCTTTTATTATCAATTGCTTCTTGTGTACTTTGCATCTTGCGGTATGATGGGATGAAGCGGCCCGGGCTAACCTTACATGACATTGTTCATGAGACTTGCTCCACCTCAACATGAAACTTGTATTGCATAAGGGCTTTGCGGGTGCCTGTCTCTCCCATCATAGTATAGATCCAATTTACAACGGGCACTTGATAGTTCAAGAATCAACGTTGTTGTTCTTGTTCGTAAGTTAGAGCGACACTTATTGAAAGCCCCAAACCACGTAAAATATGCAAAGAAATTAGAGGCGTCTAACTTTGTTTTGCAGGGGTGTGTTGTGATGTGATATGGCCATGATTGTGATTATATTTGATGTATGCAATGTTCCTTATTGTAAGTTGGCAACCGGCAGGAGCCATATGGTTGTTTTTAAATTCTGTTAAGACCCGCATGTCTATTCAAAGTAGTTGTAATAGTTGGAGCTGGTGGACGACAACCATGAAACGGCGCCATTGACCTTGACGCTATACCGGTGATGGTGCAGATCATGTTCGTGCTTGAAGATGGAGATCGGAAGCACAAGAAGAAAGGCCATATCATATCACATATTATGAATTGCATGTGATGTTAATCCTTTATGCATCTTGTATTGCTTAGTTAACGACGGTAACTTTATAAGATGATCCCTCAAGCACATAAATTTCAAGTTTTAAAGTGTTCATCCTTAGTAAGCACCGTTGCTAAAGCTCGTTGTTTTGAAGCACCACGTGATGGCCGGGTGTGTTAGATTCTGCGAGTGTATACAACGTGAGTAAGCCATATTTGCTCATGCGGAAGCTAAGGTTTGATCTTGACGAGCCTAGCATGTACAGACATGGTCTCGGAACACGGATCACCGAAAGGTAAAGCATGAGTCATATAGTAGATATGATGAACATGTTGATTGTTCGCCATTGAAGCTACATCAACTCTCGTGATGATCGGTTTTGATGTGGTGGATTTGGTTCGTGTGATCACTAAAACAATGTGAGGGATATTTTTTGAGTGGGAGTTCACCTAGATTAATTTAACTATTAATTAGAACTCAATTTGTCATAAACTTAGTCTAAACTATTGAAAATATGTTGTAGATCAATGGCGGCCCCTACCATCAATTTTAATGCGTTCCTAGAGAAAGAAAAGTTGAAAAACAATGGAAGCAACTTCGTGGATTGGTTCCGCAATTTGAGGATTGTCCTCAATGCTGGTAATTTGACCTATGTGCTGGATGCACCGCTGGGTGACCCGCCTGCAGCTGATGCTACCGATGAAGTAAAGAATGTTTACCTCACTCGGAAGAATCAGTATTCCATAGTTCAGTGTGCTATCTTGTATGGTTTAGAATCGGAGCTTCGGAAAAGGTTTGAGAACCATGACCCACATGATATTGTCGGTCAACTCAAAATGATATTTTAGGCTCATGCGGCAGTTGAGAGTTATGAGACTTCTAAAAAGTTCTTTAACTGCAAGATGGAAGAGGGCAGCTCCGTCAGTGAGCACGTGCTTAAGATGTCTGGGCACGCAAACAAACTCCAAAGCTTGGGTATAGTGATTCCTAATGCTTTGGGGATTTACCGTGTCCTCCAATCACTGCCACCAGGTTACAAGAATTTTGTGATGAACTACAATATGCAAAACATGAACAAGACGTTCCCAGAACTCTTCTCCATGTTGAAATCTGCAGAAGTGGAGATCAAGAAAGAGCATCAAGTGTTGTTGGTCAATAAGACCACCAAATTCAAGAAAGGCAAGTCTAAGCAAAAGGGAAACTTCAAGAAGGGTGGTAAGAAAGTTGCCGCACCGGCGAAGAAGACTAAGGCTGGACCTAAGCCTGATACTGAGTGCTTTTACTGCAAGGGAGAGGGTCACTGGAAGTGGAATTGCCCAAAGTACTTGGCGGATTTGAAGAACGACAACATCAAGAAGAAAGGTATATCCGATATACATGTTATTGATGTGTATCTCACTAGTATTCTTAGTAGTGCCTGGGTATTTGATACTGGTTCGGTTGCTCATATTTGTAACTCGAAACAGGTGCTGCAGAATAAACGGAAGCTAGCGAAGAACGAGGTGACGATGCGCGTTGGAAATGGATCAAAGGTTGATGTGATCGCGGTCGGCATGCTACCTCTTCATCTACCATCGGGATTAGTTTTATACTTAAATAATTGTTATTTGGTGCCTGCGTTGAGCATGAACATTATATCGGGATCATGTTTATTGCGAGACGGTTACTTGTTTAAGTCCGAAAATAATGGTTGTTCGATTTATATGAGTAATATGTTTTATGCACATGCACCTTTGATAGATGGTCTATTCTTATTGAATCTCGATAGTGGAAGTACACATATTAATAACAATGAAGCTAAACATTTGAAATTGAGCGATAACTCGACCTATATGAAGCGTATGAAGAAACTCCATTCTGATGGACTTCTTGAATCACTTGATTTCGAATCACTTGAAAGATGCGAAGCATGTCTGATGGGTAAAATGACTAAGACTCCATTTTCTGGGATGATGGAGCGAGCTACGGACTTGTTCGAAATGATATATACCGATGTGTGTGGTCCAATGAGTGTAGCGTCGCGCGGTGGTTATCGTTATGTTCTTACCTTCACAGATGACTTGAGTAGATATGGGTATATATATTTCATGAAACATAAGTCCAAAACTTTCGAGAAGTTTAAGGAATTTCAAAGTGAGGTAGAGAATCAACGTAACAAGAAGATTAAGTTTCTACGATCTGATCGTGGAGGTGAATATCTAAGTTACGAGTTTGGCGAGCATTTGAAGAAATGCGGAATACTTTCACAATTGACACCGCCGGGAACACCACAACGTAATGGTGTGTCTGAAAGTCATAATCGAACTCTCTTAGATATGGTTCGTTCTATGATGTCACTTACAGATTTACCGCTATCATTTTGGGGTTATGCATTAGAAACAGCCGCATTCACTTTAAATAGGGCACCATCTAAATCTGTTGAAACGACACCGTATGAATTATGGTTTGGGAACAAACCTAGATTGTTGTTCCTTAAAGTTTGGGGTTGCGAAGCCTATGTAAAGAAGTTACCGCCGGAAAAGCTTGAACCCAAAGCGGAAAAATGCGTCTTCATAGGATACCCGAAGGAAACTATTGGGTATACCTTCTATCATAGATCCGAGGGCAAAATCTTCGTTGCTAAGAATGGATCCTTTCTAGAGAAAGAATTTCTCTCGAAAGAAGTGATTGGAAGGAAAGTAGAACTCGACGAGGTTGTCGAACCTTCTCTCGAACTTGCGAGTAGCGCGGCACCGGAAGTAGTTCCTGTGGCGCCTACACCAATAAGAGAGGAAGCTAATGATGATGATCATGAAACTTCGGTTGAAGTTGCTATAGAGCCTCGCAAGTCAACGAGAACTCGTACCACTCCTGATTGGTATGATCCCGTTATGAGTGTCATGTTGGTGGACAACACCGATGACCCTGCGACATATGAGGAAGCAATGATGAGCCCAGATTCCAATAAATGGCAAGAAGCCATGAAATCCGAGATTGGATCCATGTATGAAAACCAAGTGTGGACTTTGGTGGACTTACCAGATGGCCGGAAGGCTGTCGAGAACAAATGGATTTGCAAGAAGAAAACAGATGTTGATGGTAATGTTACTGTCTATAAAGCTCGACTCGTCGCAAAAGGGTTTCGACAAATTCAAGGAGTTGACTACGATGAGACTTTCTCACAGTAGCGAAGCTAAAGTCTGTGAGGATTATGTTAGCAATCGCTGCATATTATGATTATGAGATATGGCAGATGGATGTCAAAACAGCGTTCCTCAATGGAGACATTGATGAAGAGTTGTATATGATGCAACCCAAAGGTTTTGTCAATCCTAAACATGCTAACAAGGTATGCACACTTCAACGGTCCATATATGGATTGAAGCAAGCATCCCGAAGTTGGAATCAATGTTTTGATAAGGTAATCAAAAGTTTTGGTTTTATACAAACTTATGGAGAAGCTTGTATTTACAAGAAAGTGAGTGGGAGCTCTGTAGCATTCTTAATACTATATGTAGATGACATATTGTTGATTGGGAATGATTTAGACCTTCTTAATAGTGTCAAGGAATATTTGAATAATAGTTTTTCAATGAAAGATCTTGGCGAAGCAGCTTACATATTAGGCATAAAGATTTATAGAGATAGATCAAGACGCCTAATATCATTGTCACAAAGTACATATTTGGACAAAGTTCTGAAGAGGTTTGGAATGGAAGATAGCAAGAAAGGGTTCTTGCCCATGTTTCCCAATACGACCTTGAGTAAAACTCAAAGTCCTACAATGGCAGAAGATAGAGAAAGGATGAGTAAGACTCCCTATGCCTCAACCATAAGATCTCTAATGTATGCCATGCTATGTACTAGACCCGACATTGCATATGCTGTTAGTTTGACTAGTGGATCATTGGATAGCGGTAAAAAACATCCTTAAGTACTTGAGAACTAAGGATATGGTTCTTTCTTATGGAGGTGATGAACAGCTCGTTGTTAATGGTTACACCGATGCTAGTTGGAACACCTATCCGGATGATTCTAAATCTCAATCTGGATACGTATTTACTTTGAATGGTGCAACAGTTAGCTGGAGGAGTGCAAAGCAAAGCGTTGGGGCGAGATCTTCAACTGAATCGGAATACATAGCTGCTTCGGAGGCTTCACAAGAAGCGATATGGATGAAGGAGTTCATTACAGAGCTCGGTGTGGTTCCAAGTGCGCTGGACCCAATGTCTATCTACTGTGATAACATGGGCGCCATAGCCAATGCGTAAGAACCAAGGTCACACAAGAAGCTGAAGCACATCAAGCTACGTTTTCACGCATTCGATAACATGTCCAAGATGGTGACATAAAGATTTGCAAAGTACACAGAGATCTGAATGTGGCGGATCCGTTGACTAAACCTCTCCCGAGGGCAAAACATGACCAACACCAAACTGCCATGGGTGTTCGGTATATTACCATGTAATCTAGATTAGTTGACTCTAGTGCAAGTGGGAGACTGTTGGAGATATGCCCTAGAGGCAATAATAAATTTAGTTATTATTATATCTTTGTGTTTATGATAAATGTTTACATTCATACTATAATAGTATTAACCAGAAACATTAATACTTGTGTGATTTGTAAACTAAATTAGAGTCCCTGGTAAAGCCTATTTATAATACTAGCTTGTTGATTAATAGATGATCATGGTTTCTTGATCATGAACATTTGAGATGTTGTTAATAACAAGGTCATATCATTAGGAGAATGATATGATGGACATACTCCTATAGATAAGCGTAGCATAAAGATCGAGTCATTTTAATAGTTCAATTGCTATAAGCTTTCTGATACATAGTAACCTAATTCCTTCGACCATGAGATCATGCTTATCACCATCACCGGAAGGATGCTTTGATGACATCAAACACCACACCGTAACTGGGTGGCTATAAAGGTGGCATTGAGTGTTCGGAAAGTATGGGTTGAGACACATGGATCAAGAGTGGGATTTGTCCATCCATATGACGGATAGATATACTCTGGGCCCTCTCTGTGGAATGTCATCCAATTAGCTTGCAAGCATGTGACTGGCTCACAAGGGATCACATATCACGGGAACGATAAAAGAGTACTTATCGGTAACGAGATTAAACTAGGTATGCAGAGATACCGACGATCAAAACCTCGGATAAGTAAACTATCGATCGTATGTAAGTGGTTCATTCGATCGCAAAGTAATCGTAGAAATATATGGGAGCCATATGAATTTCCAGATTCCTCTATTGGTTATTGTTCGGAGAAGTGTCTCGATCATGTCCGCATAATTCACGAACCGTAGGGAGACACACTTAAGGATTCGACGTTGTTGAGTAGTTATGGAATGATGAGTAAGAGACCGAATGTTGTTCGGAGTCTAGGATGGGATCTGGGATATCACGAGGAGATCCAGAATGGTCTGGAGAATAAGATTCATATAAGGAAAGTCTTGTTTTGGGGTTGGAGAATGGTTCCGGTGTTTTCATCGGGAATGTTCTAGAAGGTTCCGGAATGTCCGGCACTCCGGAGGGGAAGGGTACATGAATGTGTCATAACAAGTTGGAATGGTTGCATCATGTACTAGGTGTCATCGCTGAACAAAATAAAGGATTAAATCAAATCCTAGTTTGAAAAGTCAAACGCCAATTTGAAAAGTCAAACGGCTATTTTGCTTGGTGGAGGGAGAGTAGGAGACCTACTTGGGGAGGAGTTCCTCTCCCTCCACCGCCGGCCCTTGGAGACCGAGTTGGGGAGGGACTCCCCTCCCCTTGGCGCGCCCCCTCCACCTATATAAGGAGGGGCAGGGCTGCCCCTCCAAGACCTACACCTTTCCCCTCTAAACCCTAACCCTAGCCGCCGCCCACCATAGCCGCCGCCGCCTAGGGTTTCTCCCAAGCCGCCGAGTTGGGGCTTCTAGTTGCCCTAGCCGCCAGCCTAGCCCCTTCTACTTGGTGTGTCTAAACCCTAGATCACCGAGGCTCTCTCATAGTCCACCATACTCGCTCCGGCTTAAGGCGAAGCCCTGCGAGATCTCCCCTCTACTTCCGGTACCACGCCGTCGTGCTGCCGGAATCGCGAGGAGAGTACTACAACCTCCGCTGCCTGCTGGAACAAGGGAGAGGAAGGTCTTCGTCGAGTACCGAATGTGTGACCGACTGCGGAAGCGCTGCCGGAACGCAGCGCCGGAAGGATCGTCTACACGATCTTGAGATCGGGAAGAGTACGACTACATCACCCACGAGAATCCGCTCTCGTTAAACACTTTGGAATCTTCGAGGGTGGGTTATTCTATCGACTCGTTGCT
Organism: Avena sativa; assembly: GCA_916181665.1. Lineage (NCBI taxonomy): Eukaryota > Viridiplantae > Streptophyta > Magnoliopsida > Poales > Poaceae > Avena > Avena sativa. Next base: position 34,363,141 of record OV702297.1, read on the forward strand.
ACAATCTAGTAGGTAGATCTTGGCTTGTTTGTTTGTATGCGGTAGAAATTTTTTGTTTTCCATGCTACGAACCCCTACACAACCGGAGTGCACCATTGCCACCCCATAGTCGACAGCAAGCTACAAGCAACACTAACCTCGCCAACCTTGTCTGGGAGCAAGCTAGCACCCCACCGCCACTCCCTGTCCCAGCCGCGAGCGATGCCATCCCCTGGACCACACGCACATTCCATGCCAACCTTCTCTGCAACCATGCCGAGAGCGCGCCCCGTGCGCCACACTCGACGGACGACCACATACTGCGCGCCGTCCTCTCCGCGTGCACGCGTGATCACCACCGTCCCAGCAACCCCGCAGACACGCCCGTTCGCCGCCGCGTGGACCACGCACGCTGTGCGCCATTAAAACTCCCGTCGGGCACGCTCAGAGCACCGCAGCGTTCTGACCGATCAGCACCGCCCCACGCCTCGCCACCATGTCGTTGAGCTTCGCGAGGGAGCACAGCACCGCCCCCTACCGTTGCCCATGCCGATAGCCCTTTGTGCCGTTGACCACGACGAGCTCAGCCTGCGCCCGTCGGTCCCCTCTCGCCACTATAAATAGAGGCCTCCCTTGCTCGAATTCTTCACACCACCTCACTCCCCTCACCTCACTGATCGTTCCACCCCATTCCCGGAGCAAGGCGAGCAGCGCATCGCCGGAATTGCACCGAAGCAGGCCGCCTCTGGAGAAGAAGGGCGCCGTCGATTTCGTCCACCCCAGGAGGAGCTGCCGGTACCAGGAAGTTCGTCGTCGTCGACTTTGTCATTCGCCCGCATCGCCGACCTTCGCCTGAGCCCCGGTGAGCCCCCGATGACCCCCACTGAGCCGCTAGGGTTTGAGCTCGCCGGTGACTAGTTCATTGTCGACGACGACCCTTAGTCGTCGATCTTACTTCTAATCCAATGCACCACATCGCCCCGTACCGCTTCAAGTTTAAAGAGTCACTGACCAGTATACCCGCCATGTCAGTTGCACCCCGCGCTGCGGAGTGACACTGGGCCGGCCCAATAACCCTCCCCACGCAGCCCACTCGTTTGAATTTAGCTTTTTCTATTTTAGTTCAAACATAGTTCTGTACCTAGTTTCAAAAATCAACTCAGCTCGATTCATTAAACCAAATTGAATGAAACCAATTTTGTTAGAAAGGTTTTGAAATTCTTAATCCAAGCCCATTGGATTCAAATCATTTGGATCTGTAGATCAACCTTGGTAAAAATAACAAGGCAGAACCTTTTCTGCATTCAAACATTTTTCAAATTTAAACCATAATAGCTTTTGAGTTGATTCCAACTCTCGAAAATCACATTTGATCATACCTTTCAGAATATATAAAAACATATGGGTTTATTTACAGAAATAATGTTCAAGTAATGAAAGAATGCAACATAGGCATTTCTAGTCATTTATTTTTATTTAAAATAAAAGGTTAAATCTTATTAAATTGTGACACCACTTTAAATCACATTCCCATGTACTAAAATATGTGGTGATGACATGTGTCAACATGATCCCATGTTTGGTTTGGAGAATATTAAATCTTAAGTAGTTTTTCAATGAGTAGAAATTACTTTTATAAAAATAAAAGAAATAATATTGTAATATTAGTAATGATGCTAGATCATCTATAGAACCCTTGTGTGTGATGATTTAAAGTAGTTAAGTATTGTTTGGTGATTGTGTACCTCGTATTTATTTATAGACGCTAGTACCGACCAAGGATACGAGGAAGAAGGAGGATACTACGAAGAAGAAGCCGAGGAAAACTTCAACCACTGCTCTGCACAAGGCAAGCTAACACTTGCAATTTAGCAAGCTTATACTGATAATGATGCAAGCCTAATACTACTAGTTGATTGTGTAAGTTAACACTTGCAAGATACTTGTAAGGGTCCCAACCTTTAATAAGGTAGAGTCCCCTGTGTTTACAATGCTAGTCCCTGGATCAATAGCTAGCATCCACAGTTAAGATGTAATATCCAAGAAACAAAGGTCATAATACAACTTTATAACCAGGAATAACATAATTTTATTACATCTTACATAGCTTCTTTTGGCTATTACATTACATTGCAGCAAAATATCTATAAGCATGGGGTCCTTCATCTTCAAAGTGCCACAGGCAGACATGTTGGTTGTAGACTTTGTAATCCTAATCAACACACTTCACTAAATCAATCAAACCTGCAACATAACAAGTTACAGCCACAAGGGTCAATACATTTGAATTGTATTGGCAAGTGATATTATGGTAGTATAGTGGAGTCTAACATCTATATGCATTTGGCTAGTGGAGTTGAGGCTTGCATTGCTCAAAATAGATTTTCCTTATCATTTGAAAATACTAAGTTTTTGCTTTGACAAAAATAATCTTTCCCAAGGCATCTCCCAATCAAAGATTGAAGATCCTTTAACCCTTGTTCAACCACAAGTTTTTAACTTAGAAATTTGGATGATGAGATTCTTGATTGCTTCCATGTCTTGATGCTCAAATTGTCCTTTACCAGGGACATGGCTAAGTACTTAGATTTTACACTCTGCAGAGGTGGTGCACTTTCCCCACAAGACTTGGTTTCCCAAGACAAGATCTTTCAGAAGCCTTCCCTTAGACCAAAATGGACGCGCTCCAACCTATCAAACTCTACCACCAACTGTCCATATGGCTAAGTTCTTGCAACCTATGTGATCCAGGCAGAGCCCATAATGCCAAGTGGCTGCACTTGAAGCTTCTCAACATTTGACATCTCAAATCTCTTTGTTCCTGGGTGGCCATCCACAAGTGAGATACATAAGGTCAACCATAGACATGGGCCTTGTGAACCACTCAACCAAAAACCACCAAGCAATTACCATTCCACCCAGGTGATTCATTAACTTAGTTGTTTTATTAAACAAAAACACAAGTCCTCAGACTTAGAAATTTTTCCATAGTATGAATGTATAATCCACCCTTGTTTTCTATTAGCTAAGCTAAGCTTGATAGTAGTAGGAATCTTATCTTAGGAAAATTTCTACTAAGGTTTCATCTACTAGGTTTTCCTATAGCAAGGTTTATACTTAGCAAAATTCCATGCAAGTTTTACTTAGAAAAATCACTAATGCATAGTGAAAGTAATGGGACAAAAGTATGAAGCATCACTTGCCTTTTTGGTAGAGGTATAATTTCACTCCTTGTACTTGCAACAATCACACTCTTCAAGTCACTACAATTCAATCAAGCAAGGCACAAACTCAATCTACCAATCAAACAAAACATCACATAAGATCATAGAACTAAGATAATGCTTACAAGCATGCCAAGGTTTGTTTTATTTGGACAAGTGGTTCATAATGGGACATAAACATTTGAAAACACCTAATGGTCATTTTATAAAGTGGCAAAGTCATTTGCAAAGGATTTCATTTCCTAAACCATTTTCAAAACAAGGTATCATTTTATGTGGTGTAAAAATGTTTTTACTAAGGTATTAATCAATAGGATTCACAAAATATGTTTTCAAACCATAAAACTTGGTGTTTAGGGTTAGAGAGTTTAAAAAAACATTTCCCAAAAGTTTTCTTCCAAAACCATTTTTAATAAATAAACTATATTTTTATTTGACTAGAAATGGTTTTAAATCAAAGAATTAATCTTTTGTTTCACCAAATACATTTTTGAAACCACAAAGTGTTTCCTATGGTCAGTAGGTTCAAATCACACCATTTTCCAAAGATTTTATCCCCAAAATCATTTTTGAACAATTTTATAATCTAAACAAGCATACAAATGTTTCTGCAAAAACAAACATTTTTCCAGAGGCTTTTTACTAAACAAATGGCATGGTTGGCTAGGGCTTGTTCCACTGATTCCATTTATATAAAGTTTGTAATTTTTGGATGTGTGGATCAAAAGTTACAAGAGTTTCAAATCTGCATCTAAATCAGATTCAAATTTTGTTTTAAACAGAAACTGGCCACGCGTCATGTTCCTATTGGGCGGTACCGGTTTGTCCGGATCACGTGCTGTAGGCCGTTGGATCTAACTGATATCGCACGGCGCAGGTTCACTCATACCCCTTTGCTCTCTTTCTATCCTATCCACTAGATCGTGATCGGACGGCTATCCTCTGCTTATCACTAACTGGCGGCGCAAGGTCAACGGCGAGCGGCGGTGCGGTCAGATGGTGGCGGCGTTGGCGAAGCAGGAAGCGAGGGGGGATGGGAATATGCTCACCGAGATCGTCGGACTTCGCTGGTGCTCAACGTGGCAGTATCTCGTCGAGGGGCGCACGGGAACGAGGTGGATTGCTCGCCGGAGTTGGTATAAGCGGCGGTGCTCTCGGGTCGTCGTCGCTGGCGTCGTTTGGAACCACGCTAAGCCAAAATAGAGGCACGGTTAGATGCGCACAAGGGTTGCGAATAAGGGAGCATCATCGGGAGGTGCTGGGGCGGTCGGAGTTCACCTGGAATGGTCGACGGAGCAATGGCAGACGGCGGCGCACGCTCGATGTCGACGAAGCCGAGGTTACAGGGCACTCGCGGAAGAATGAGTGGCACGGGGAGATGCGCCAGGAGGTGGGGAGTATGTGTGCGTGGTCGATGAGGCAAGGGGCGGCGCGGGGTCGCCGAAATTTGCACCGGACCTCGTCGGAGCCAGTGGGCTTGCCACGAGCAATTCGAGCAGCCCTGGGGCGGAGAGGAGCTGGAAACAGAGGGGAAATGGGGAGGAGAGGGACGCGTTTAAGGAGGCGTGGTCGCAGCGAGGTTAAGGCGCGGCATTGAAGCGAATTCAACCGCGGCGTTAGTGGCAGGAAACGGCCGGCGATGTTTGCGCGCGGGTGAAGACGATGAATAGGAGGGGGTGGGGTCGGCTGGTCAGTGAGAGAGCGAGAGGGAAAAGAGGTCCACCAGTCAGCGTCTGCGCGGGTTAAAAGCTGAGTGTGAATCGTTTTCTTCGGGAGGGAGTGAGTGGGCTGTTTGTTGGGCTTATTGGGCTTGGTCGGCTGGGCTGCTGCCTGTTTCTATTTTTTTCTTCCTGAATGCTTTTTCTTTTTCCAATTCTATTTTCTGTTTTAAAATTCAAACAACAAATCAACATTCAAATCAAATCAAACATTCATCACACTTTACAATTGAATTTGGTTCTGTTCAACAACACAAAACTAAAGTCAAAACCAAATAATATTTTTAATCTTTTTAGGATCCCTTTATTAATTAAATAAAATGGACCTTAGTTAATAAATCAAATAGGGTTTGATTTATTTAAAATCTCCATTTGAAATATAAATATTTTCAAAACCCAAACAGTAGGTTTCAATTGAAAATAGAAGATACTTGGAAAACTTGTTTAAAATAAATTAACATTTTTATTTTAGGGTCCAATAATAATTAAATGAATAGACCTTATTCATTTAATTCAAATAGGTTTTGTTTTATTAAAATCTTTATTTTGAAATCTAAAATAAAACCAAAAACACTTCAGTAGGTTTTATTTGAAAATATGTTTTATTTGAGAATATAAAATACTTGGAGAACTTATTTAAAATAAATAAATAAGTTTTAGTGTTTATTTAAAATGGGAAAAGCCTTTAAATAAAATTGGATATTAAATCCTTATTATTTTATTTAAATAAACTTTTACTCTTTTAATCAAAACAAAACATTTTATTTCAAAATATTGGCCAAGGTTTAATTTGGCTCTATAAAATAATCTTTATTTATAAATGCACCTTTTCTTTTAAAAAACCAAATCCTTTTATTAAAAGATTCAAAAATAGTAGTTTTAAATATTTTTAAGTTTATTGTTTATTTAACTTTTTAAATCCCTTTAGGATTTGTTTGATCAAAATAGGTTTGAAAGTTTCCAATTGGATTCAAAAAGTTTCTTCTCACCCTGAAAATCAATCAAAGTTTTATTTTATTCATTTATTTTTCACATTACAAGATTTGGAAAATCTTGGGATGTGACAATACTATACCTATGCAAGCAAGTACTTGCGTGTTACCATGCCAACTATATGCCTTAAGCATATGTGATCATACCCACTTGATAACCCCATTCCTAGTTTTACTTACAAGCTTTAAACTTTATTGCTTTATCAAAGCTCTTACTTAGAGTTTACTTGAGTAAATTGTAGATATTAGAAAGATAATTGAAGGTTGCATAAAGAGCATAAAACTTGGCCTAAGCTAGATAATCTTTATGTCATCCTAAAGCATGAGATTGAACTTAGTAAAACTCCACTAGTTTACCACCCCTCATTAGTACTTACCCCCACTTGTAGATGCTAGTGCTAAGCATAAAACTTGATCAACTTTAGATGGTAATACTTGGTGAAAATAGTTATGAAAACCTTGGAATGATGGATCATTCTATTGAGATGTTTTGACATGTGTTTTCGAACACCAGATGATTTGGATGATGAAAATGTTGAGGCATGAGCCTTAGCCCTTTATAAAACTGATGGTTGTCTAGATGCGATACCATTCCAATTTTACCGTACAACCACAATACCCGAGAATTGGGCAGAGCTTGACTGGAAACTTATATACCTTAGTATTGGTTCCCTCACGGCCAAGGTTTGAGCTGAGGCTACCTTGTGAAGATTGTCCACCTGTGCAGTACCCAAGATGACAGTTGTTCATGGTTGGGAGGCCAAACTCACAGGAGAGGTGCCTATACTAGGGCGTGTAATCGAAAGGTTAGGATTGATTATCCGCATACTGAGTATGGTGAATTCAGGATTTGTTCCTCACGGATGTATCGAATGTTGTGGTGAAAGTGTACAATCTCTGCAGAGTGTCAAACTATTCGAATAGCCGCGTCCGCGGTTATGGACAGTTGGAGTGGCCATACTGTTTCCCCGTCAGATGTTTTTAAATTGACTTGTGAAATGAATTGAGACTTTGACTTGACCACAACAGAGTTGTGAGATGAAATACAAGTTCCCACTTAGGTGTTATGAAACTTCAACTAGCTTTCTTCGTTTCTAAACTTAGTAGAGGTAAATATGGCTTTTTGCAAAACAACCCTAGAGCTTAATGTCCTACTACAAAAACCCCCTTCACTTGTTAGTATTAGTTTACGAGTACTTAAAGAGTACTCATGGCTTTGTCCCTGGCTATTCCCCTGGCCAGACTATGAAGAGGAGTACCAAGAGGATGGACCCCAGGAAGGTTACGACAACTAGGATCATCTCCCATCGTCAGCATTGCCTGTGACCCCGAAGATGGAGCTTCGCCTACGCTACCGTTATTATTACGTTATTCGCTGCTTGAGTTGTATTAAGAACTGGATCATGAGATCCTTATTTGTGTAAGACCTTATGTATGGTTTGTAATGGATGATGTACTGTGGTATCCAAATCTGTTATGTCTCGCAAAAATGGTAATCCTAGGATTGCGATGTATGGCATAACAGGCATATGGGATTAAAAATCCAGGTGTTGACAAGGGGGAAGGATCAGGTGGACAACAAGACCAAGTCCAGGAGCTAGGAGGAGCAGGCTAGCTCCAGGTCAAGCACAGGAGCTGAGCAAAACAAGATCAACATCATCACCCAACTCCATAATCATCAGTTTTTGTGGTGAGTATCATAAAACCATCACATGATCTAATCATATTATCTAGACAGAAGCATGTGTTGTTTTATGAAATAAACTCTCAAAAAACACCCAAGTGGGGTGAATCCATCATTGAGATTTTAAACTCTAAAAGCAAACAACAAAGTATAAGGATCCAATCAAAACTCAGAACAACATCATTGAATTGGTTGTCAAGCTATATATTTCAATTCAAACACAAATATAGCTAAGATCTAACTTATAGGCACATCCCTAAGTTGAGGGTAGCACCTTAGAGGTTAATCTTTTGGATCCATATAGTGATCAAGCCTACTATCATTTTTCCAATCTTTGATTCAAGAAACAATAGCTGGTACCACTACCAGGACTATCCATATGAATCAACTAGATAAGGCCTAACCCCCTAAGCCTCAGACCAACATCATTGGTCTTAGGGATTTCATAAAAGAACATTTCTATTTATCCAAGATTGTCTTAAGCTTAAACCAACCCAATCAATGGATTAGAATCAACCTTGTGTGCCATACCAAGATGGTGTCACAAGAACAATTATACATGAATCGGGATAAACATTCAATCATCATAGATTCAATCAATTAATCTACTAATCATTTTCCCGTCAATAAAGGAATCATAATTAGCACATTTCTATGTAAATCTTTACTGTCTAAGATCATTGTGATCTCAAACCACATATTAATTCTCAAGCCAACATCACTAAGACAGTGATTTCATCACACCATAACCATGATCATAACCAAGAAATGACAGTGGAAAGTTATCAAGCCACTGACTTTACCAAGCATTGGTTCCAAAGAAACTATACCATCTGAATCATATGCAATCCAAGCATAAAATCATCTAATAAGCCACCAGAACCATTATAGTTCATCTCAAGCAACAAGACTCAGGCTAATAACCATTAAGCATGCTTACAGACCATCCACACATGATCTAATTCATCTAGTATATGATCAACCACAGGATAAGAACCCTAAATAGAATAAATCATCTTAATCGGGACAAGGCAGTAACGAGAGAGGTCACTGCCAACATCTAATGGGCCACCAGGGCCCAATGAGATTAAGCCAGCCCAAAAACCTTTAAGGCCTGTTTTAATAAATAGGAAAAGACTAAAATACCCCAGAACTTAATTAAATTCTAGAAAATAAAATTGAAGTCCAGAAATTATAAATAAAGTATTTTTGGATTCACAATAATCCACACTATCCAAATAAATTAAGAAATAAAATTTTAGACACATAAATTTTATTAAGAATTTTGTAATTTTTATAACACTTATAGAATTTTACAAAATTATTGAAAGGTGATAAAATTAATTAAAATTCACTTTCACCATATATTAATATTGTAGTATTTTAGAAAAATACTAAACAAATATTTAATAACAATTTTTGATATTTAAATGATAATTCTTAAAAGAATTATTAAATCAATAAAAGTCAAATAAAAGAGAAATAAAATAAAAGAATACCATATTCTATTATAAATATTAAAAATTAATATTTGTAAATCCTTTATTATTAAAAAAACTTTTTATAATAATGGGGTGAATTCATATCAAGTTAAATAATGCATTACATTACTTGCATAATCATTTTGCTTCTTTAAATATTGTCCTTACCGGGCAATAATGATGTTTTTGTAGACATAGAAGCTCAAGGTCCAGTGCAAGCATCAGACTTCACTACCTTGCCATCACAAGGCAAGTTCATCACTTGCTCATGTCCTTTGAAGAGTCTTTATCAAAGTATTTGCAAATTGTGTGTTATCATATATATTATAAAAGAAAGAAAATATTATTTTCACAAATAAAGAAATCATAGATATCATCCTCAGTGGTGATATAATGGAGCAATAGAACTTAGGGTTCTATATGCAACAATGATGATCAAGTAGGGACTTAATAACCCCTGACACCAGTGATTCTAGCGCTGTATATTAAGCGTTAGCCATGAGATTTGGAATGGGACAGAGAAGTTAGCTGTATCTTCTTCCTATCGCATGAAGCCGGATGTGCAGGTCGTGGATGTTATCCTCGTAGCGTGCATATTCATTGGTAATTCGTAGAGGATATGCAGCATATGGGTGGGAACCCTCATCGTCCCACGATAGTTCTGGCATCTAACGGTTTGTACAAACCATTGCCGTAATTCATTATGTGGGCATGGTGTACACCAAGGAGGCATGCGAGGTCGCGAAGGGGGCAGTGATTGGCTTGGACCAACTACTAGGACCCACATCATGGAATTGTGGACTGGAAAGTACGCCTGGTTGTGCAACAAGGAGTTGATCTCTCATGGGTAAAGTAACGCACCTCTGTCAAGTGTAAGAACTGTAACTTGTTACTCCCTGTTCCGGGAAGGAGCTAGGAATGCGGCAGGAAAGGAACTCCATGAAAGTTCTGGTCAACCTGTGAAGGCTGATTGTCATAGATTTCCGTAATAAAATCAATCTTTGAAGAAAGATTTACAAAAAATGCATTGTACCAAGGATTTATAATCCGAGGTGGTAGTTAGAGCATCAAACTTCCCATCTTGCATATAATGAACTTGTTGGGTAACGCTGTAACTCATTCTTTCCTTTGATTCCTTGCTTAGACTCTGAGGATCCCGAAGACGTGCAATGTATGCAGCCGAATGACAAGAAGAAGTGTTCTACGCGGAACCTAATCTGTCCGGAGGTGTTGAAGGAGTGGATTACAAAATCCGCTACGGTGTTGATGATAACGAGTCCAACTAAGTATCCCTAGTTAGTAGTAACCAACGGAGCGGAGCAACATGAACTCTATAGAATAAGCTGCTAAGCTCAACTCCTAGTCGGAGTTGCTACTTTTAAATTCCGCTGAAACACTTTATATTTTGGTTTGTAAGTTGAATCTTTAGGAAGTCATGAACTTCCGGTATTGTAATAATAATGTGTGTATATTTGTAATATGGACCCACAATGTTTCTGTTGTACCACTCTGAGGGATGTGATATTTACGGAACGGTGTTCTGTGGATGTCATGTCAACGACTATAGTGTACTACACATGCAGTGGTATGCTGGGTCACCGCAGTTGGTATCAGAGCAAATTGCTTTGACCTTAGGTTGGAAACCTAGTAAAGGGTATTACCTGTAGAAAAGTTTAGGAACGATAAAGAATTCTCTAAAAGTATTATAATGGGTATTCAATTGAGAATACTCTGTTATATATTTTAGTGCAATAATTCTTTGTTATGATGCAATATATCATTGGATACTAATCAAAATTATTTTTCTGATATACAAAGATATGGCACCAAAGTTTCCAAAATAGACTCTGGTAAGGAAAGATAAGACTCTTGATGATTTTCAAGGATCATTCACTGACCAACTTCGTCAACTTTTAAATCTCTTTAGTTGTCCAATTAGAATTCTAGTGAACACTATCACTTACCTTGATGGCCAGATGTTATCCAAGTATCGTGTGAGTATCCAACTTCCAGAGGAGCTTGGATTATATCACTATCTACCTATAGGAGAAGGTAGGAGTCATTTAGCAGCATATCATGTTGCTATTGTGGAGGCGATAGCTAATATCCGGGAGCACAAAACCAAGGAGTTAGAAGGTAGCACATTCTCTGTGATACCTCATGATTCCTTAGACTCGGAGCCTATACCGGATCATCTTACTCTGATTAAGAAGAATCCTAAGTTAGCCTCCAAGTTTATGGATAGATACCGAACACTCGTTGCGTCTTTTTATAAGACACATCAAGTGATTGTCGAAGATAAAAATGACATGTTAGAGGATCTAACTGATCCAGAAAGGAGGAAGCAGTTAGCATTCCAGTTAGAGAAGGAAGCAAGTAGTTGTGCAACACCTATCTTTAAGGATATACCTATAGATCCTGAATCTTTTATACCATATCCTTATTCACTAAGACCTGAACCTATATAGGATCCTACTATGGATATGAGGTATGCAGTACCACAGGGCTCAGAGGAAGGTTCTGACTCAGAACTTCCTATTGAGAATTCGGATGGTTGTAGAATGGGATCATATGATGTATCTCATGAACACCAGATGTCCATGGATGGTTCTGACAGAAATGTTGGACAATCTAGTTGGATGGGTGTAAGGATGAACCCTAATAACAGTAGTAGAAATACCATGTCAATAGATAATCAGGATGAAGAAGAAGATCCTGAGGAGAGTGTGTTTGAATCATCCACATCTTCTGAAAACCCAGAGAATATACATTATCCAGTGTTTAACTATCTTGCCCAAGGGAGCACCTAGGAAGCAGCAGGATCTGCGTATCCTGTTGACAACTCAACGAATGAAGCTCAGGAGATGCAGGCTGGAGATAATGTTGAATATGTTTCTGAAGACTTTTCAGCTGAGCTGGAGGGAGTCAATGCGCTCAGGTTGAGTAATGACTCAAGTCCTAACACTTTAGATACAGAGTATATTCCTTCTGGAAGGCCGTTTGTTCCACAAACTGTGCGACGAACAACACGTCATCACGGTTGGACATCAGGCATGTATGATGAGCGTAGTTACTACTAGAAGTAGGCAACTAGTTAGTGATATCAAGTACCGTGTATTGTACTCCAAGAAATAAGATAGTGAGATGAATAAGGTAGTTTTGTGATTATACCTATATGGTATATGTTGTAATGACTTTGTATTATTATGATATTATGTGTCATATGTGTAATGCACATTTGGATTTTCTTTGGATCTTCATTGTGTGACTAGTTCTGTGTGTAAAGTCGAGGTCAGAACACATGTGCATGATGTAATTATGAGTATTCGCTTTATGTTGCAGGACTAGAGGGTCATGGATACGGGTGTAGAAATGGAAACTGACCAGCAGCGGATGGAGCGAGAGGCCAAGGAGAAGGCCGATGCCGATGCAGCAAATCAAGGAGCATTACCACCACCACCACCAATGCGGTCGTTAATGGAGCAGAATTTTATGCAGTGTATGCAAATGATGCAAGAGACCCAGAACAATTTCATGGAAGAGTTGCTGGGGCAAGCAAATCAGAGGGCACCTAAAGGTGGAGGAGTGAGTCTATCTGATTTCCAGAATGCAAGACCGTTACCTTTTGCATCAGCTCCTGAACCAATGGATACAGAAGATTGGCTAGCAGATACTGAAAGGAAACTGAAGACTGTAGGTTGCAATGATGAGGAGAAGTTGAGGTATGCCACTCATCTTCTGACTGGACCTGCAGCATCATGGTGGGAGAAATAGTTGGCCATGCAACAACCAGGAAGGGAGTTTACTTGGGAAGAGTTCAAGCAGAGATTCTGTGAATATCATGTTCCGGAAAGTGTTACGGAGTTGAAGCGGAGAGAATTTGAGGAGCTTCAGCAAGGATATACTAGTGTTATGAAGTACATCCGGGAGTTTAGTCAATTGTCTCGCTATGCTGAGGAGGATGTCAACACTAAAGAGAAACGGAAGAAGCATTTTCTACGTGGATTAAATACATTTGTGAAGATGCAGCTAAGGTTAGCCAATAAGCAAACTTATCAGCAGTTGTTGGATGCAGCCATTACTTTTGAAGATGATTATAAGAATGTCCAAGAGGATAGGAGAAAGAGAGCCAAAAACGAAACCAAGAGGATTCAGGCAAGCAAACCTAAACCTAACCTGGAGTTCAAACCTCGGAATAGGAATTATGGCAACAATAAAAATAACAATAACAATAACAAGGGCAGTGGTGGAAATCAACCCAATCCGAGAAGGAATGTTATTTGTAACAATTGTGGAATTCTAGGGCATTTCCAGAGGGAATGCAAAAAGCCTGTAGTGATTTGTTACGGTTGTGGTCAGAAGGGACATATTAAGCCAGATTGTCCGAGCAAACCACCAGGAGGTTGGCCTACCAAGGGAGGAGGACAAACCAGTGGAGGTAATGGACATCCCAATAAAGGAGGAAATAATATCAAGAACAACAATGGCAAGAGGAACCAACCTACTGGGAAACTGAATTGTGCAAACCTTAAGGAGGTGGATAGTTTGGAGCATGCAGTGATAGGTACACTCAATATCCTTACCAATCCCGGCAAAGTTCTATTTGGTACTGGTGCAACTACTTCATTCATTTCTGAAGAATTTTGTGATAAGTTCGGGATTAGAAGGGCAACATTAGAAAGTCATATGACCGTAGTTACGGCAGGAGGGAATGTGATTGTACGCCACATAAAACAAGATCAGGTTATCTCGGTCTGTGGTTGTACATATTTCATAGACCTTTATGTGATTCCTTTGAAGGGAATTGCAGTAGTGCTGGGAATGGATTGGATGATGGAACACGGAGCTCAGATAAATTGTGAAGAGAAAACTGTCTCAATTAAAACTCCAAGTAGAGCAAGGATAGTTTACCAAGCAGATAAGCACATTCATATCATGGTAGATCTTCAGTTGAACTCAATGAAAGAGGTCAAATTGGAAGAGATTCCTATAGTAAATGAATTTCAAGATGTTTTTCCAGCAGAGCTACCGGGAATGCCACCAGACCGGGAGATAGAGTTCACTATTGACTTAATTCCTGGTACAGCACCAATAGCCTAAGCACCATATAAAATGGGACCCAAAGAGTTAAAAGAACTCAAAGAGCAAATTGATGAGTTAGCCAGAAAAGGATTTATTTAGGAAAGTGTATCTCCTTGGGGAACACCAGTAATCTTTGTGGATAAGAGAGATGGTGGAAGAAGAATGTGTGGTGATTATAGAAACCTAAACAACGTTACTATCAAGAATAAGTATCCTTTACCAAGAATTCAAGATTTGTTTGATCAAGTGAAAGGGGCTAGAGTATTTTCGAAGATCGATTTAAGATCTGGATACCATCAAATAAAAATCAAACCGGAAGATGTTCCAAAGATAGCATTTGTCTCAAGATATGGACACCATGAGTATCTGGTAGTACCATTTGGTTTGACCAATGCACCGGCAATATTCATGAATCTGATGAACAAGATCTTCATGCCATATTTGGACAAGTTCGTCATAGTCTTTATTGATGATATTCTGATATCTTCCAAGGATAAGGAAGAGCATGCTGATCATTTGAGAATAGCATTGCAGACTTTAAGAGAACACAAACTTTATGCTAAGTTCAGTAAATGTGAATTTTGGCTTGATGAGGTAGAATTCCTCGGTCATGTGATCATTAAGGATGGAATTGCTGTGAATCCATCCAAAGTTCAGTCAGTACTAGAGTGGACTGCACCGACCAATGTGAAGCAAATTCGAGGTTTCTTAGGAATGGTTGGTTATTATCGGAGATTCATTAAGGGTTTCTCCAAAATAGCCAAACCAATGACTAAATTATTAAGGAAGAATACACCATTCAAGTGGGATGAGAAATGTGAAGCAAGTTTTCAAGAGTTGAAGACTAGGTTAACCACAGCTCCAATCTTAGCAGTTCCTGAAACAGGGAAGGACTTCACAATATACTATGATGCGTCTAAAGAAGGTTTGGGTTGTGTATTAATGCAAGATCGGAAAGTGATTGCTTATGGTTCAAGACAACTGAAACCACATGAAGTCAACTATCCAACTCATGATTTAGAGTTAGCAGTCGTAGTTTTTGCGCTAAAAGGATGGAGGCATTTTCTATATGGAGCCAGATGTGAGTTATACACTAACCATAAAAGTCTCAAATATTTCTTCACTCAAAATTAATTGAATATGAGACAGAAGTGTTGGTTGGAACTAATCAAGGATTATGATTTAACAATCAAATATACTCCAGGAAAAGCAAATGTTGTAGCTAATGGTTTAAGTAGAAAGAGTGCAGATATTCAGCTTAGTAATCGGGAGTTACCAAAAAAATTACAAATGGACTTGGAAAGATTAGAGATTCAATTCATTAGAATAGAGGTTCTTGGAGGATTAGCTACTATGCAGGTAGTTGCAGAGAAGGACAGTGATCTTAAGCAAGAAATTTTTAGACATCAAGCAGAAGATCCTTTTATTGCTGAGGAAATTCGGAGGATATCTCAAGGGAAAAAAATCAGTTTTTCGCCTTGGGGATTATGAGTCTTTATGGTTTCAAGACCGTCTATGTGTTCCAGATGTGACTGAGATTAGAGATGTCATACTCAGAGAAGCACATGAAACACCATATTCTATACATCCAGGGAGTACTAAGATGTATATGGATTTGAAAGAACTATTCTGGTGGAATAACATGAAAAGAGATATTGATAAATATGTATCTGAATGCCATACTTGCCAAAGGGTGAAAGCTGAACATCAAAGTCCAGTAGGACCATTACACCCTTGGAAATTCCTGAATGGAAGTGGGAGGAAATAGGTATGGACTTCATCACAGGATTGCCCATGACACCAAAAAGGAAGGATATGATATGGGTAATTGTGGACAGACTCACTAAGAGTGCATATTTTATTCCGATGAATCAAAAAGATAATGCCGAGAAGTTAGTTGAAGTATATGTCAAAGAGATAGTAAGTAAGCATGAGTACCCAAAAAGATCGTAACTAATAGGGGATCAGTGTTTACTTCCGCATTTTGGAAGCAATTTCATGAAGCACTTGGTTCAAAGTTATATTTCAGCACAGCATATCATCCTGAGACGAGAGGTCAAACTGAAAGAACAAATCAAATACTAGAAGACATGTTAAGAGCTTGTGCACTAGATTTTGGAGGTACATGGGAAGATCATCTACCATTGGCAGAATTTTCTTATAACAATAGTTATCAGAGTAGTCTGAAGGCAGCTCCATGCTAGGTTTTGTATGGAAGGAAGTGTAGATCGCCGATATGTTGGTATGAGCCTGGAAGCAGCAAAGAATTTGCACCAGATTATATCAAGGAAAGACAAGATATCATTGATAAGATTAGGGATAGACTGAAAATAGCCCAGAGTAGGCAGAAAAGTTATGTGGATCAAAGTCGAAGATCATGGCATCCAGAAGTGGGAGATATGGTCTATTTGAAAGTAAGTCCAATGAAAGAGGTGAAAAGGTCCAAAGTTAAAGGAAAATTGAGTCCAAGATACATCGGACCATTCAAGATATTGAGTCAAAACAGAACTATAGCTTATGATTTAGAGTTACCATCAAGATTAGCTCAAGTGCATAATGTTTTCCATGTGTCACAACTTGATAAATGTTTGAAAGTTCTGGATGATGCAATCACACACCAGGAGATAGAATTACAAGCAGACTTAACCTATATTGAAAATCCCTGTAATATTCTGGAAGAAAACTGGAAAAGATTGAGGAACAGAGCAATCAAATATTTCAAGGTACAGTGGGAACATCACCCTGAAAGGGAAGCCACGTGGGAGAAAGAAGATGATTTAAGAAAATCCTATCCATAACTATTCAGATACATCTCCACAAACTTCGGGACAAAGTTTAATTTAAGGGGGGAAGTTTGTAACATCCCAGCATTTAGGAACTAACGAAGGGTAGATTTAGGAATTTGTAATGTTGCATGCATTCATCTGTGAAAATGTGGGTAAAATTTTCGCCAAATAAAAACCTAAAGTGATCAAGGTTTCTTTCATACTTTGAGATTAGGTTTAGTCTTAAAGGATGATTGCTATAGACTTTGGTATGATCTTTGAGGAATTATGTGTTTTGGAAAGTGAATTTGAATTTTAAACTTGAGTGTTTGAATTATAATTCAAATGAATTAGGAATAAGGTTTGAATCTTGATTTAATTAAGAGTTAATTATTATAACTCAAACTTTATCTAAAAATAACAAATAAGAATATGAAAACTTATTTCATATTTTCATTCCATAAATAAGTTACAAAAATGTAACTTATTGAAATCATCCACAAACTTCACAATAGCAAATAAATAAAGAAATAGAATATTTCTTTATTGATAATCATATAATCTTTATTATAGAGGAATAAAATGAAGATTACAAAATAATAAAATGAAAATTACAAAAGATTAAAGAAGATTACATTAACTATCCTATAAAGAAAACCTAAACTAAAATCTTCATCTTCAAATCTGTACCTGCAAAACAAACAGTAATAAAAAAAATAAAGGTTAGGGTTAGAATTTTTTTACTCTTAGAGATGTCAGTGAGATGCACTGAACAAGTTTCATCATTGAGAAATTTATAAAAGGGGTAAGTTTCACCAATATGAAAGAATCTATCTTTCATAAATTTTAAGCCAAAGAGTCAAATTGACAGCAAGGAGGGGCAAGTTTCACCAGCCAGGTAAAAGTAATTAGATCAAAGTAACTCTCAAGTCCAAAGCATATCCACAAATGCACAGCAAGCACACAAGCAGGACACACACCTAAATGCATGTGATGTGCTGTCAGCTTCACAGCACAGCTCCAACACACAAAACCATCAGCACAACCGTGGAGAGGCACTAGTGCATCTATTCACTACTCACACACAAGAACAGCCAACAGCTAAACCAAGCACAACAGCCAACAACCAAACCAACCAAAGCCCAAGATCTCATCACCAGGATGGTGACATAAGGAGGGGGAAGGATCAGGTGGACAGCAAGACCAAGTCCAGGAGCTAGGAGGAGCAGGCTAGCTCCAGGTCAAGCACAGGAGCTGAGCAAAACAAGATCATCATCACCCAACTCCATAATCATCAGTTTTTGTGGTGAGTATCATAAAACCATCACATGATCTAATCATATTATCTAGACAGAAGCATGTGTTGTTTTATGAAACAAACTCCCATAAAACACCCACGTGGGGTGAATCCATCATTGAGATTTTAAACTCTAAAAGCAAACAACAAAGTACAAGGATCCAACCAAAAATCAGAACAACATCATTGAATTGGTTGTCAAGCTATATATTTCAATTCAAACACAAATATAGCTAAGATCTAACTTCTAGGAACATCCCTAAGTTAAGGGTAGCACCTTAGAGGTTAATATTTTGGATCCATATAGTGATCAAGCCTACTATCATTTTTTCCAATCTTTGATTCAAGAAACAATAGCTGGTACCACTACCAGGACTATCCATATGAATCAACTAGATAAGGCCTAAACCCCTAAGCCTCAGACCAACATCATTGGTCTTAGGGATTTCAGAAAAGAACATTTCTATTTATCCAAGCTTGTCTTAAGCTTAAACCAACCCAATCAATGGATTAGAATCAACCTTGTGTGCCATACCAAGATGGTGTCACAAGAACAATTCTACATGAATTAGGATAAACATTCAACCATCACAGATTCAATCAATTAATCTACTAATCATTTTCCCGTCAATACATGAATCATAATTAGGACATTTCTATGTAAATCTTTACTATCTAAGATCATTGTGATCTCAAACCACATATTAATTCTCAAGCCAACAGCACTAAGACAGTGATTTCATCACACCATAACCATGATCATAACCAAGAAATGACAGTGGAAAGTTATCAAGCCACTGACTTTACCAAGCATTGGTTCCAAAGCAACTATACCATCTGAATCATATGCAATCCAAGCATAAAATCATCTAATAAGCCACCAGAACCATTATAGTTCATCTCAAGCAACAAGACTCATGCTAATAACCATTAAGCATGCTTACATACCATCCACACATGATCTAATTCATCCAGTATATGATCAACCACAGGATAAGAACCCTAAATAGAATAAATCATCTTAATCAGGACAAGACAGTAACGAGAGAGGTCACTGCCAACATCTAGCATAGGATCAGCGAGCGTAGAGAGCACTAGGGGAGAGGAACAGAACTCACTGAAGGTCCTCGCTGAAGACTAGAAGAGGAAGCAGAGGTGGCCGACGACCAGGAGGGGCGCTGCAACCCATATAGCACCATGGCAGCGACCATGACCATGCCTTAAGGCGAGGAGCATCACCACGATGCACAACGGCAGCGGCAGCACCAAGATCCATGCCAACCCCAAACCCTAGGGTTCGGGATGGCATCCATCCGTCGTAGGAGAGCCCCATGCTCAAATCCAGTTGGATAGAAAGGATGGGCGTAGTCGACAACATCCTACCGCACCATGGCGGTGACCAGAACGGCCCACGACGGCGGGAATCGTCGGCGGCGATATCACCAACCACGGGGTCGGGGGCAGAGGAGGAGAGGAATGAGCTCGCGGGAGAGAGGCAGTAGGGGAGTGGGCTGAGTTGGGCCAGACCCTTTCGGGGTGGCTATTTTGGCTATGTCTAATGGGCCACTAGGGCCCAATGAGATTAAGCCATCCCAAATACCTTTAAGGCCTGTTTTAATAAATAGGAAAAGACTAAAATACCCCCAAACTTAATTAAATTCTAGAAAATAAAATAAAAGTCCAAAAATTATAAATAAAGTATTTTTGGATTCAAAATAATCCACACTATCCAAATAAATTGATAAATAAAATTTTAGACACATAAATTT
The DNA here is from genome assembly GCA_916181665.1 of Avena sativa. NCBI lineage: Eukaryota > Viridiplantae > Streptophyta > Magnoliopsida > Poales > Poaceae > Avena > Avena sativa. The sequence continues at coordinate 34,383,132 of OV702297.1, forward strand.
TATTAAGAATTTTGTAATTTTTATAGCCCTTATAGAATTTTAGAAAATTATTGAAAGGTGATAAAATTAACTAAAATTCACTTTCATCATATATTAATATTGTAGTATTTCAAAAAAATACTAAACAAATATTTAATAACAATTTTTGATATTTAAATGATAATTCTTAAAAGAATTATTAAATCAATAAAAGTCAAATAAAAGAGAAATAAAATAAAAGAATACCATATTCTATTATAAATATTAAAAAATTAATATTTATAAATCCTTTATTATTAAAAAAAACTTTTTATAATAATGGGGTGAATGCATATCAAGTTAAATAGTGTATTACATTACTTGCATAATCATTTTGCTTCTTTAAATATTGTCCTTACCGGGCAATAATGATGTTTTTGTAGACATAGAAGCTCAAGGTCCAGTGCAAGCATCAGACTTCACTACCTTTCCATCACAAGGCAAGTTCATCACTTGCTCATGTCCTTTGAAGAGTCTTTCTCAAAGTATTTGCAAATTGTGTGTTATCATATATATTATAAAAGAAAGAAAATATTATTTTCACAAATAAAGAAATCATAGATATCATCCTAAGTGGTGATATAATGGAGCAATAGAACTTAGGGTTCTATATGCAACAATGGTGATCAAGTAGGGACTTAATAACCCCTGAAATCAGTGATTCTAGCGCCGTATATTACGCGTTAGCCATGAGATTTGGAATGGGACAGAGAAGTCAGCTGTATCTTCTTCCTCTCGCATGAAGCCAAATGTGCAGGTCATGGCTGTTATCCTCATAGCGTGCATATTCATTGGTAATTCATAGAGGATATGCAGCATATGGGTGGGAACCCTCATCGTCCCACGATAGTTCTGGCATCTAACTGTTTGTACAAACCATTACCGTAATTCATTATGTGGGCATGGTGTACACCAAGGAGGCATGCGAGGTCGCGAAGGGGGCAGTGATTGGCTTGGACCAACTACTGGGCCCCACATCATGGAATTGTGGACGGGAAAGTACGTCGGGTTGTGCAACAAGGAGTTGATCTCTCATGGGTAAAGTAACGCACCTCTGCAGAGTGTAAGAACTGTAACTTGTTACTCCCTGTTCCGGGAAGGAGCTACGAACACGGCAGGAAAGGAACTCCATGGAAGTTCTAGTCAACCTGTGAAGGATGATTGTTATAGATTTCCGTAATAAAATCAATCTTTGAAGAAAGATTTACAAATATTGCATTATACCAAGGATTTATAGTCCGAGGTGGTAGTTAGAGCATCAAACTTCCCACCTTGCATATAATGAACTTGTTGGGTAACGCTGTTACTCATTCTTTCCTTTGATCCTTGCTTAGACTCTGAGGATCCCGAAGACGTGCCAATGTATGCAGCCGAACGTCAAGAAGAAGTGTTCTACGGGGAACCTGATCTGTCCGGAGGTGTTGAAGGAGTGGATTACGAAATCCGCTACGGTGTCTATGATAATGAGTCCAACTAAGTATCCCTAGTTAGTAGTAACCAACGGAGCCGAGCAACATGAACTCTATACAATAAGCTGCTGAGCTCAACTCCTAGTCGGAGTTGCTACTTTTAAATTCCGCTGAAACACTTTATATTTTGATTTGTAAGTTGAATCTTTAGGAAGTCTTGAACTTCCGATATTGTAATAATAATAATGTGTGTATATTTGTAATATGGACCCGCAATTTTTCTGTTGTACCACTCTGAGGGATGTGATATTTACGGAATGGTGTTCTGTGGATGTCATGTCAACGACTATAGTGTACTACACATGCAGTGGTATGCTGGGTCACCGCAATTTCTCAAGGCAAAGTTATAATATTGATACGTTTTCCTTTTTGCCGGTCTCATGTTGTTAGTTGGGAGGCCGGGTTTAGGATAGATAGCGATACTATCAAGAGGGACTCTCAAGTGAGTAGCTCGATCTAATCTTTCGGAGAGATCTCAAACCTTTGCATACTTAATATTATTATTTTTGGTTGTTATGTGTACCCTATGTTTGTGAGTTTCTAGAGCTTGTGGTAATCTTCATAACAAGCTCTAGTTCATCAAAAATGGTTTTTCCTTGTGTCTCTTATTGCGTTTTTTATCTTGCGGGTTTTCCGGATCCACACCTTGGGAGATATCTTACATATATATATGCTTTATATTTTGTCCCTTGGTGGTATCCAATAGTGCCTTTTTTATGCTACTTGTTTGTATCTTTCCAACAAAATTGGTCTCAACCTAATCGGAGTTTCCAAGGGCAAGTTATTATGTTTTGTGTTTTGGAGGTTTTACCGGTTTGTCTCTTTTAGAGAGGTAAAACCTTTCGTATTATGGTTTTGTCTACGTGGTTGTACAATGATGTTTCTATGCATGATCTTGTAGATCTTTTTTTTCCTCTTCGAAACGAGCCCAAGATCATCAAAATCGGAATCCGGATACAAAAGTTATTGTCATTTTTGTTCAGGGGTGACCGGTAGTACTGAACCAGAATCCGGTAGTACCAGAGGTCTGGTAGTACCACCCTTGGTACCAGGGATCACAGAGAAAATGCGTTTTTGGGCTGCAACATTTGGATTTTGGGGGGACCTATTTAAGGGGCCCTCTTCCCCAATGGTTCCTCAGCTCTTCTTGCAAGTTTTCTCCTCCATTGTTGATCTTTCCAAGCTTGCTTTCTCTCAATACCTCCAATGATTCTTACATATTCTTGAGGGAAAAGAGAGAGGAGATATAGATCTACATTTCCACCAATCAATATCTCCTCTAAGTGAGGGGAACCCATTGGATCTAGATCTTGGAGTCTTTTGTGGATTTCTTCTTGTGTTCTTCCTCTCTTATTCCCCTAATAGCTTTTGTAGCTTTGGTTGAATTTGGGAGTGAAGGACTTGACATTGCATTAGGTGCATCAGTTTGAGTTCTCCTCGAAGGATTTGGTTGGTGAAATTAAGAAGCTTGTTACTCTTGGGTTCGTGGAATCCTAGACGGTGTTGTGGCCTTTGTGGTGAGTTCTTGGGGTCTCTAATTAAGTTGTGGATCTCTCCCCAAGTTTATGGCATTGATGGTGATTATTGGGAGCCTCCAATTAAGTTGTGGAGATTGCACCAATCTTGTACGGGTTTGGTGACCGCCCAAGTGTCCCATAGTGGATCAGGTGCTTGCCGTGCGGCGGGTGCTCGGGAGAATAGGGTGAGGCCTCTTGTGGCGTTGGTGTTCTTAGTACCGCCCACCCCTCCAACAAGACGTGCTCCCTTGTAGGTAGGAAATCGGTAAAACATCGTCGTATCCATGTGCCTTGGTTATCTCTATACCCGAGCCCTTTACTTATGCACTTTACATTGTGATAGTCTTCCTGCTTGAAGTAATCTTTATTGCAATCACTTTGTTTCTTGTCTTTCTTAGTATAAGTTGTTGGTGCACATAGATGAACCATAGTATATAGGCTTTGTGCTTGATAAAAAAAACGCTAGTTTTATTCCGCCTTTGTTAAGCCCATCTCGTAAAAGTTTTTAACTGCCTATTCACCCCCCTCTAGGTGGCATCCGTGATCTTTTAACCGGTCACTTCACCAAAATTATCTAGGATGGATGATAAGTTTTGAATGTCTTCCTTGTTAGGGCCACACAAAATGGCCATGTCGTCTGCATAGAGTGATGTTCTAAAGCTAGTTCCTCGCCCTTGAATTTTGTGAAGAAGGCCATGGAGCGTGGCAATGCCAAGAAGTTGAGTGAGCGGGGTCAATGGAGAGCATGGATAAAAGCGGGGACAAGGGGTCCTCTTGTCGAAGGCCACGACCATGGAACAACGGGAAGCCAACCACTTCATTTCGGAGCACGCGGGAGGTGGATGATGAGAACAAGGCGACAATCCGATTTCGAAATCTACATCGAAATCCCTGAAGTTGAAGAAGGTATATGATGTATTCCATCTTATTAATTTGAAAGCTTTGCGGATGTCTAGCTTGAATAACAACGCCACTGTCTTGTTATTATGCAATCTTTTTGCCAAATTCTTCACACATAGAAAATTGTTGTGGGTGCTTATCTTTCTTATGAACGCACTTTTGGCATTAGAGACGGGGTCATTCATGAGCGGGCCCGGGCAGAGGGAAAGAACCTTCGCAATGATCCTGGCTATGTCATGAATTACGCTAATGGGCCTAAAGTCAGAAATATCCTCCGCCCCTCTTTTCTGGCAATAGTGCAATGTTTGCGGAGTTGAGACAATAAAAATTCTCCACATGAAGATTTCTAAATAGGTGAATCACCTTCATTACATCATCCTTGATGGTTCTCCAACATTTCTTCAAGAAGTCACTTGTGTATCCCTCTGTTCCCGGAGCATTGTCCCCCGGTATTTGGTTGATGTCGTTCAATACTTCCTCCTCGGTGAAAGGGACATCAAGGCCCTCCATCTCTGAATTCTCAAAATAATCTCATTCCAGTTGAAGTCTCGATTTCTCGCATCTCCCCTACCATGACATTTTTGAAGTGATTGTACAGAATATCTTACTTAGCTCTATGTTCGGTGACCCAACCATTGTTGTGATTGAGGTGGTGGATGTGTTTTTTTTTGCCTCTGACCATTCACCCCTAGGTGAAAGAATCTTGTTTTAACATCTCCCTCTTTTATGTTGGCGATTCAGGCGACGTGCATTAAGTTTGTTAAAAGGGTAGGTTTGTCAAAATACACAAATATGGATATAGACCGAGCAATTGCCTTTAATAAAACATCATTTCTTCCCATCGCCAACATTCTGTCCTTTCATCTAATAATCCTTCCACATAATCACATCATCCAGATGTTGGAACCATTCTGATATGTCCAGTCCAACCATAGCTGGCGGGCCTAAATATTTGTCATCCAAAGTCCACTATGCATTTGGACTGGAAAAAATAATGCATTTCGAAATTTGACTCACTAACTAATTGTCCTGAACTATTGCAGTACCTGTCCAATATATTCTTCAAAGTTGTAGCCTCGCTATCATCAACCGTCATCAAGATCGATGAAATCATCTACGAAAAGTGTTGTGGGAAGATATACGACCCCCAATGCTTGCGGTGAAGCCCAAGGATAGTTTCAATCAACAGATATGCAGCGAAAATAAAACAATGAGCACATGCACATGTGACACAAGGATTTACGTCGAAAAACCTCCTCAAGGTGAGGAAGAAAAAACCACGGGTGTGGACCAACCGGTCAACGCGAGCTTCACTATGAAAAACCTGGGTACATAGTATTCTCTAGAACATCTAGATATATACAACACACTCAGCACGTTGCCAACCGGCAACAACAACTACAACCACTTGAGAGAAAGATTACAGCAAAGCAGAGTATCTTAGTTTTCGTCCTCTTCGGTAATCAGCAAAGTGCTCTTAAACCGCAGATCCAATCAATACCAAACTTGGTAGACAACCTTACATATGAGTACCCAACATACATGCCAAATTTTAGGCCAATCGGATACCATTTGTCTGTCCAAATTGTTCGTCTACCAAAACTGCTCTGTACTGAAACTGCAGTAGTCCAAACTGACTAATCTGCTTCCAAATATGATGCTACACTAACCCAAATCTCAAACCAGATAACCATATCGAATTACTCAAAGTAAGGAACAAACTCACCAAGTTTGGAGCCAATCCAAGCACGTTTGAGCCTCCAAACACCAGCTTGAAGACAAACCGGTCAGATCTTAGAAATTTGGACAGAAATCACCCCTCTTGTTGGGAATATGCACTAGAGGCAATCATGTATGATGATATTCCCCAAAATATTCATAAAGTTATAAAGTTTTCCCTTGTGTGAACATCTAATATATATCATTGAATCCGTGATTCGGTTGTGGAACTATATATATTCATGTTGTTCTTACAAGATGTCCTTGCTCGTTGAGGTTGTGCTGGACACACAATTTAGACTAATGTGAAGTTGGCTTGTTGACTTGGTTCCACTTTTCATGGGCATGGTGATGCTATTCCAACTTGCACGGACTCAGCTAAAGAGTTTAGCGAGTCGGACTGACCCACAGTTGAGATGCAACGAACATGTTGTCATTTGCAGTCTCATACAATGGAATCCTTTGACATGAGGTAATTGCATGATCCGAGTTGTGGATCGCCAACTTAGGTTCTATCAAACATTATTTCGTAAATGGGCAGTTATAAAGGTAGAGTTCGGTTTGGTTGTGAATTAAGATGCGTGACATGGATTATCAAGATGGGATTTGCCCCTCCGTAATGGAGAGATATTCTCTGGACCCTCTCGTGTGATATGATTCGGAAGCATGGTCACGCGCTACTCAGTTAAGTGTTAACTGAGAAGTCAGACTAAGAGTTAGTCCAGTGAATTGCATATCACGGAATGAGAAGAGGGTTAAGCTATTAAAGGGATGGCAACTACTCGCCTATAGCTTAGCAAGGTATATCGTGTGGCAATGGGACTTGGACGAAAGTCACATTGAAGGTTTGTCTTCTGGACTTTACAGCATTTGGGAGATGGCACATCTTGCTAGAGGCCGCTACCATCTATCAATTTTAGACCAAGTGTTTATGGGAGTGAGTGAGACTCAAAGCCATGACGAGATACTTGGAGGTGTATCTCATGTCGTGCCCATATGTTCATGAACCTGCAAGGTCACACACTTAAGGGTAAGGAGTCCATGTGGATGAGATCCATGTGGTAGTTGGGTTATAGCCTAGATGGGCCTCAAGAGTTGAGCCCAACTAGGTGTGTATATAGGTGAAACGACAAGGGATAGTCCCTGATCTAGCCGTCACTTTCTTCACTCCCAAATCGGGTTAGACATGATCTAGCAGTAGACTCGATCTAGCAGTTCCCTGCCCGTGCTCCTTCCTATACGTGTGGATACCGGTAGAGACGTTGCACGTGCGGCTCTGGAGACAAAGGGATCCGGCGAAGGAGTTCGTGGGGATCCGGTGGAGCTGTTCGTGTGATCGATCAACACTACATCAATTGGCGCGCTACATCGATAATCCGTATATGCGCATCTAGTGGTAAATCTCGTGGCCTATTACCTGAGCTGGATCTTAGGAGCACCGCGTTAGATAAATGATTTGTTTATTGGTCGCGGCCCTCCATATGAAGGGATAAAAGTTTTATTTTTCCTCTCTTCTCACTAGGTTGTGGTGTTCTTATATGCTCTCTCACCCTCTCTCTTGCTCAGCCCACACTCTGATTGAGTGTCTCACCCACACAGTCACCAAGGATGGCTAGGGTTTTCTTTTCTACTCCTCTCTCAAGAAGCACCTCAGCCGTTGAATACGAACATAGATCAATGGTTGAAACGTGTTGGACTTTTACGGGCTGATGTTGGGCTACCAACACTCGAAGGGACGTGATCCAACAAAAAGAAGATAAGATGTTGGTATAGCATCCATACACATGTTCCTTTCGGAAACCCCTTTCTACTCCCGGGTGCATATGCACCCGGTATGAATACAACATTTTTAAAAAAATTGAAAATTTTAAAAAATAATATGATTATGTGTAGCTTCATGTTTGAGGTGCACAAGAAGTCATTCCACCAAAAACCGATATGTTTTGTGTGGTGTGTAAAAAAGACAATTTTTTTGCATTGTGGAGCATGTTACTTTAGCACCAAATTTTGTTTTTTTGCACAAGCCATCCAAAATGTTTATTTTTCGTGAAACTACTTTGCGCGCACCTAAAACTTGAAGTTATACGTGCACATATTTTTTTTGAATTTTTTTGGCATTTCAAATTTTGACAAAAATCAAATTCAAATAAAAGGTGCATATACACCCGGGAGCAAAAACGCCACGCCCCCTTCCTTTATTCAAGTCAATTCATGTAAACCTTGTTCGCATCCTACTCTTGGCATTCAATATTTAAGAACACTGAACACTGCAGAGCTGTGTTATTGCAATCAGCATCCACACACTTGTTACATTATTCACGCTGAGGATGAATGCCTTACTATCATAGCATATGCTACTAGTTAATTTGCAGGGGCCTCTAGTTCTCCCCGGCTGCAACTGCAAATGGCTTGGCAAGAAATTCGCGAGCAATCTTGCCGTTGGCGCCCTCCGGGAAGAACCCGCCGGGCACGTGCTCGTCGCCCGTGAGGTACAGGATCCTGAGCAGCTCCGCCGGCGTGCGAGGGTAGGAGAGCGAGTCCCTGTCGGCGGAGAGCACGTTGGTGCAGATCCTCCCCTCGGCGCCGAGCTCGGGCGGGACGGTGAGCCCCTCGTCCTTCACCCCGCACTTCCCCAGCTGGTTCCTCGTCGCGGAGATGCGGTCGGTGAACTCTGCCACCGTGATCCCCTTGTAGGGCGGCACGGTCTCGCGCTTCCGCTCGAAGAGGAGCGTGCGGAAGACGGCGTCCTGTCCCGCCTCCACGGCTAGCAATCCTGCGAGAAGCTGCAACAAATGCATGGCTTGATGTAACTCGCAGATTTTTCATGTCCTTGTTGCATGCATAAGATGTGATGTGTGGGTGTGGTCAGATTTTATTATACATGTTTAGTGGCGTAGCCGTCGATGATGGGGTTTGTGCCGGTGTAGCCGTTGATGCCCAGGTAGGGGATCACGTAGGAGGCCAGAAGGAAGTTGAGGCTGCTGACGTATGGGTCGAAAGGAGGGTTCAACTTGTACCCAAATGCTGCGTCCATCACCCTTGCAAAGTTCTTGGCACTCAGGTCTATCTTTGGCCTAGGGAACCCACCAACTGTGTTCTGGATAGCCCTGCCATGAAACAAACGGAAAAAAAATAAAACTCCGAAAAAATCATAGTTGAAAATAACAATGTTGTTTATGACAACTCTGTAGTATCTGAATTTTCAGTAGCCACTTCCAAATGTTCCTTCTAATATCCAGCAAGGAACAAACGCATTGCAGACTTGCACGCAAGCATTGTGTGGAGATGAGCAAAATTGAATTGTCCCACAGCAGCGTTGTGCAGTAATACGACCACGATCTTTACGAACCTCAGGTGGCCAACTTCTTGGAGGCCAAACTCCGCGGCGATGCGCCACGTCACGTCGTCAAGGTTGGCCTTCATGGCGCCCACCGGAGGAGGGCCCCCCAAGGTCAGGTTCGGCGCGATCTGGTCCAGTCCCACGCCGTAAGCCGCGTGCAGGAAGAACTCTGCCTCGGTGAACTCCAGGTTCAGCGCGAACTGCATCGGATCGATGTCGTACGGGAACACCGGGACCGGAACGTGCGGAGCCGGCGGCTGGCACTGAGGGCCGCCGCAGCTGGAGGCTTCCGGCGCCGCCAGTACCGCCGATATCTTCGCCGGAGGACAGGTAGGGTCGACGGCATGGGAAGACGATGCCCTGCACGAGCAGGCTACGAGGAGCAACAGCAGGAGAGGAGTGTGAGATGATGGCATTGCCATCTTGACTGAAACTTTACCTGTGCGAGTGCGAGGATGCTAGTCGATCTGAACTCTGAAGATGTGATCTTTGCTAAATTTATAGCATCTGGAACCTATCGTTCTCCCCACTTTTCTGGAACTAGCAGGTAACCACCGTTCTTCAACTGTCATTGTTACCGAGTTTATCTCCAAGATAACATCGTGTGGGAAATCTTGGTAGCTGCTAGCTGGAACTAGATTGCTTGCTGAACCCGAGAAGTTAGGCATTGAGAAGTCAAGATGTACTTGCAGACAGATTACTTTCGTCAGAAACACGATTTCAAATTGGCCTGTCATTGGTTGTATCGTCGCAATTTTCTCTTCAGCCTATATCTGGACCATGCATATGCAGGCCACAGATGCTATTACTAGGAGAGACGTGAATTTCTTTGGATCACTTTGTCAAAATTTCTTCGCAGATTGTTAGGAATAAGCACGTCTAAACCGACGCCGGCACGGCGCGGTGCGCTCTGTCATATACAAGTAGTATACGAGTACGTGTAGATTTATGTAGCACAGTTGATGTAGGAATTAGGAGTCCTAATCCTACTAGAATAGCTACACTAGGACTACTACATATACACGCCGATACCCCTGTAATCAAACTGAGCGATTGAGAAAATAAAAAGCTAAGGCACGATACGTGCCTGTGGTAAATCGTCTCCGCGTGCGTAACTAGTACTTGCAAGATTGATCAAGTGGCTAGCTTAGCTAGCTTGGTACGTGTGTGTTTTGCTTGGCTAAAGAAATCAGCCAGCGACAGATCGATCAGGAGACCTAGATCGATCAGGAGACCTAGCTTCGCAAGTTGAGTGTCGTCGGAAAGTACTCGACAGGCTACAGAGTTTCCGCAGGTCATCTCGTCACAACGTCCTAGCGAAAGTACTGCTAGGTCTGGGCCAACAATTGGTATCAGAGCCAAGGTCGTCGCCTGTGATCTTCTGAAAGTACTAGGAGGTCATGGCGATGGTGAAGTTTGGCGAGAGCTCGGCATCGGCACCGGTGACAGAGACGGTGGGGGTGGCTTTGTATCCGCGCCTCGATCGCAAGGACTACGGGCTATGGGCACTCAACATGGAGGTGGCCATGGAGGCTCAGGAGGTTTGGGAGGCCGTCGATCCAGGAGGCGACGAGTACGTCAAGGGAGGCGCGAAGTACCGGAAGGATCGCCAAGCGTTAACGGCGCTCTATTCCGTCGTGCCGAAGGACGTGATGCAGCACCTCGTCGGAAAGAAATCGGCGAAGGATGCATGGGAGACGATCAAGATCTTGCACCAAGGTCATGCCCGCGTGAAGGAAGCGCATCTTCAAACTTTGACAAAAAGCTATGAAGATTTGAAGATGGAGGAGAGCGAGACGGTTGATCAGTTTGCCGCCCGTTTCGTTACCCTTGTCAACGCAATCAGGGGATATGGCGAGAAATTGGATGAGATCAAGAACGTCAGAAGGTTCCTGCGTGCGGCACCGGCGCGCTACATGCAGATCGTTACATCGATCGAACAATGTCTCGACCTTAATACATTGACGGTTGAGGATCTCGTCGGAAGATTCAAGGCACACGATGAGAGAATCCGGATCAGCTTCGGTGATCCAGAACAGGTTGAGCACCTGATGCTCACAAAGCAGCAATGGATGACTCTTTCAAAAGAAAAGCAAGGAGGCTCCACGAGCGGCAAGGAGAAGCAACGCCCAACGAAAAAGTACATTGTGGGGCAGGAGGATGAAGATGACGCCCCGCCACGGAGGAAGTTTGACATAAAGAAAGTAAGGTGTCATAACTGCGGCGAGCTCGGTCACTTCAAGGCTGATTGCCGGAAAGCACCAAAGGAAAAGGAGAGGGCTCTTATCGCCCAGGAAGGAGATGATGGACCGATGATGCTGATGCTCGAAGTAACTGAGTTAAAGGATGAGGAGGATCCTCCATCACCGGCTATGGAGATTGTGGCGCAAGTGGATCACGATCTACCGTGTGTGCATCATGAGGAACAAAGTGCCCTGTTCCCATGTGAAGCCACGTTTGAGGCAAGTGAAGCCTCGGAACTTGTTCATGGCGATCTATGCGTTGGAATCTCACCCGCAACTCCGTCTGGCAATAAGTTCTTCATGCTTGTGGTGGATGATCATAGTAAATACATGTGGATTGTGTTGCTGAAAAGTAAGGATCAAGCTCAACAAGCATTCAAGAAGATCAAGGAAGCCGAAGAGTTCAAGATGGAGACAAAGATAAGAGCCCTACGCATTGATGAGGGGGGTGAGCTGCATCAAACTGTGTTGACCATGGCACGGAGCATGATGAAGAGTAAAGGCTTGCCAGGAAAATTCTGGGATGAGGCAGTCAATACGGCTGTGTATTTGCTGAACATGGAATCTACTGAGAGTGGAGTTGGTACAACACCGTACGAAACATGGTACGGATGGAAGCCCTCGGTTGATCATCTTCGTACTTTTGGATGTGTGGCGCATGTAAAGGCGGAATTGGCGGAGCAACGTATTCCAATGATCATGACAGGCTATGAAGGCTCAAAGACATATCGCTTGTGCAATCCTTATACCAATAAGGTGGTTTTCAAGGGAGACGTAATCTTTGAGGAAGGCATGTCATGGAATTGGGACTACAACGAACCGGAATATTCAACTTTTCACGTCACGTGGGATCTTGAGTATGAAGAAAATATGGATCAATCGAGCTTATCCTTGTCAGCAAGTTCGGGCCCAGAAGACATTGAAGGCCTAGGGGCAGCTCCAAGCGTGGACACCAGGCCAGAAGCACTAGGGATTCTCCCAGAAGACAAAGAGTTTAAAGAAAAGGCTAGTCTGTGGCCAGAAGATACGGAACTGGAAGGGTGTACAGATGCATGTGCAGCGATACCTGCACTTGTTTACCCAAAAATTAGAGGAGGAGGGGGAGCTGAAGTGAGCCCAGCAAACAGGCCAGCAAGGCCAGAAGGCGATGGTCCAAGAGTGTGGACTGGTGGCCAGATAGATGGAGGAGACCCAACAATAGGGGGTGCAGATCCATCAAAAGGCTTTTCACGTGGTATAGAGAAGCTAGAAGAAAACAAATTTGAGTTACCTCCTACTTATTTGTTCTATTGCATCCAAGAGCACCGGCAAGTAGTAGATCAAATATGCGAGGCATCGATGAGAAAGTACTTCATTGAACCAAGTATAATGTCTCAAGGCGCGAATAAAAAGGACAGTCGGCGTGAAGGCATGGAGAAGGGCGCAGACAAAAAGAACTGTCGGCGTGAAGTCATGGAGAAGCCGACAAAAGAAAAGTCGGTGACATGGGTGCTGAGGAAGAAAGCGGCGAAGGCAATGCCGTGGATGACGCCTGCGAGGAGTAGCTGGCGTATTTGGGACCCAGGTCGATATGAAGCGCACGTCGTGCTTAGGGGGTGATTGTTAGGAATAAGCACGTCTAAACCGACGTCGGCACGGCGCGGTGCGCTCTGTCGTATACAAGTAGTATACGAGTACGTGTAGATTTGTGTAGCATAGTTGATGTAGGAATTAGGAGTCCTAATCCTATTAGAATAGCTACACTAAGACTACTACATATACACGCCGATACCCCTGTAATCAAACTGAGCGATTGAGAAAATAAAAAGCTAAGGCACGATACGTGCCTGTGGTAAATCGTCTCCGCGTGCGTAACTAGTACTTGCAAGATTGATCAAGTGGCTAGCTTAGCTAGCTTGGTACGTGTGTGTTTTGCTTGGCTAAAGGAATCAGCCAGCGATAGATCGATCAGGAGACCTAGATCGATCAGGAGACCTAGCTTCGCAAGTTGAGTGTCGTCGGAAAGTACTCGACATGCTACAAAGTTTCCGCAGGTCATCTCGTCACAACGTCCTAGCGAAAGTACTGCTAGGTCTGGGCCAACACAGATGACATGCTTACACACGGCATTTAGCGTGGTTGTTGTCAGGGTGTGCAGAGAATTCAATTCTTTCCCTGTTTATAGTTTCCCATGCGGGTTGCCTTTCTTTTTTTCGGAAATCTTGATAACCATGTCTCTGCAATTGTAACCACTAACCACATGAATCAGCTACCTCGCTGACTGAAATGAACACGATGCAGTTATACTAACCACCTGACTTTATGCTGTGGTGAAGTTTCGAGCCGTGGAGATGGTTCAGTTGCGACCTTTCTCTTTCCATTGGTGGATGCTTAAAAGTTGATATCAAAGCAAAAATGTGTACTTACCATAACTCTAGAGATGTCTTGCATGTAATTTCGTCTTGCTATCGAATGGTCTTGCTGGCTACTTAGCTAGAAAAGAGCGATTAGTCGAGAGAGAACTTAGTTATCTCTATATATACACGGACGGAGCTAGGAGAGAGCAGTAAGCTAATTATCTGTCTTTTTTATAGGTACGCTGTTAGCTTAATCTTGGTAAGAGAGTCCGAGTGATACTAGTCTATGTCCGAGTAGCACTAGGACTATTTGTGTCTGTGGTATGTGTGGTGTGTAGTCCTAGTACTAGTAGTATATGTGTGAGTCTAATCTTGGTACGCGTCTTAGTCTAGAGAGGTTTCCTAGTTAGAAAGTATACGTGTGAGTCCTAGTACTAGTAGTATCCGTACGTGTGTACGTGATGGTTTAGGTTTAGTATTAGTTAGGTCTAGCTTGCATATATAAGCAAGGATAGACCGTGAGTCTTGTAACACATTGAGTGAGTTGAGAAGAAAATAAAGGAAAAGAACGGGCACGACACGTGCCCTTGGCTATAAGATTTTTTTAAGCGTGCTTGTTTGTCTAGTTTGATATAGACGATCTGTGGCCAAATCCCAACAATTGATATCAGAGCGAGGTAGGAGATTTGAAGCTTGCCCCGGCGAGGCGACCCGACTAGCGCCTCGGGGCGGGCAACCAGGTGGAGGCGGCGAACATGCCATCATCGGTGAGGCGGCAGGCGGTCGTCGTTCCAAGGAGCGACAAGGAAGAAGAAGGCGGGCGAGGTGTCGTCGGCAAGGTGGTGGATTGGATGATCGTTGATGAGTGCGGTGGTACCGGGTGCGGTGCTGGAGAATCTTGTCAAGATCGTCGTCCGGGAGAGTATGAGTCAAGGAGTCATGGTCGTGTGGGTTAACACATTGAGTCGGCGTCGTGTCCGTGAGTCACTGTCGTGTCCAAGTGCTCTTCTGTTTGAGAATTCGTTGTAGTTGAAGCGAATGAAGGTTGAGAGACTGTTCATCGTATGGACGAAGACGCAATTTGCGTGCCTCGATCAGGTCGTCTATGTGTCTCGACGAGAGGATCAAGTTCAAGTATGAAGGGGCGGTAAACCAGTGAAGGTGGGTCTCTTCAATGAGGCCATGTCTCTACATGAGGCCGAAGTGGATGGTCTAGTCCACGCCAGGAGATCAGCATGTATTGCGCTAGGGTGGACGGTGTGTTCCACGGGTGTCAAGGTTTGCTAGCGTGGCTGGGTATTCCGGATTATACTTGAGTTTTTCCGTAAATTCGCCAAGTTGAAATTGGGGAGAGCCAATTAGACTTGTCGTGGTGCGAGACCTAGACAAGACGCAGATCTACAAGGATTCAAAATCAGAGAAACATGGAAGACGAAGAGTAGTCAATCAAGATTAGGGAGAGATTGTTAGCTTAATCTTGGTAAGACAGTCCGAGTGGTACTAGTCTATGTCCGAGTAGCACTAGGACTATGTGTGTTCGTGGTATGTGTGGTGTGTACGTGTCTTAGTCTAGAAAGGTTTCCTAGTTAGGAAGTATATGTGTAAGTCCTAGTACTAGTAGTATCCGTACGTGTGTACGTGATGGTTTAGGTTTAGTATTAGTTAGGTCTAGCTTGCATATATAAGCAAGGGTAGACCGTGAGTCTTGTAACATATTGAGTGAGTTGAAAAGAAAATAAAGGAAAAGAACAGGCACGACACGTGCCCTTGGCTATAAGATTTTTTTAAACGTGTTTGTTTGTCTAGTTTGATGTAGTCGATCTGTGGGCAAATCCCAACATACGCAAGCATAAATAGACTACAAAACAACTAAGAGGCTTACTTACAGAGACAAATTCTTGGGTTGACAATGCACGCACACTGCTTTCGTGAGGGTACGTAGCAAATTGGTCTGTGGGTTCCAGGTTGCAGTTGGTTCTAGGGGGAAAGAAAGAAGACCTAAGAAGGCTGTACTTAGCCTTGTTGTTTTCACTCTGTTTTTCTCTTCTTTCTCCTTTTGTGGCCAAAACCTGTTACTCAAACTTTTTTTTTACCTTGTTACTCAAACTTGTTGTCGTTGGTAGTTAGTGCTCAGGTGGATGCTTGTATTTGTAAGGAACTTGTAATTGGTTTCGTTAATGAAATCGGGGACGACCCTTTTCCCTAAAAAAGATGGAGAGTACTAAGAGATTCTGTAAAGACCAAACCCCAAACCAATATTTTCACACTATAACCTGACGGCAAAACCATATGATGCAGCTTGGCATATGGCATCACCATGCCACACATTGAACCAAGCTCTCCAACTCATGCTACTCCAACAAGCGCATCCAAGGTAAATTCTTTCCATCAATTGTCCTCCTTTAGCCCCCTTTTGAATGGAATCCTACTTGAGCCAAACACCCATGTTGTGACTAGGTGCATATCCATGATCATGATGTCAATAGGAGATGCAAAGGCTGTCCGAGGAGCCATGACAACCAAGCACGAAGTATAGAAGAGGAGGAAGAAGAAGCCTGCTTCGACTACACCAGAATCTCCGACATCCTCTACATTAGAATCGCTGGACCTACCACACCGGAATCTCTTTAGGACCGACGAAGCAAATGGTGATAAACCCCAACACCCCAACTTGGAGACCGCCTGGAGACCTACTGGAAACTCCGGCCACACCGGAATCTTCGACCTACTTCCACTGGAATCTCCAGCATGCACATTGGGCATGCAAGATCTAAGTTGGGACACAACCAAAGTAATGCCTTAAACCTAGTTTTATGACTAAATTGCCCTTGTTTTAGTGACTGACCTGTATATATGCCACTACCTCCTCCTAGAAACCTTAGACTGAGATGATAAATTAGAGATAATTTTGCTCCTTTCCTCCCCATGTGTGTGGAAATCCTATGGAGCCGATACGGATTCTTCACATAGCTACTTTTTCCCTTTGTGGATTTCAGTATGCATGTGCAAATTTTCACTATCAAGGTTCTAGTAGTACCAATATTCCATAGTGTTCTATTGGTTGCTATTCTTCCTTGCTAGGGTTCTATTGGAACCGATATGAAGGAATCGGTTTCAATCAGATTAGATCGGTTGTTGGCTTGTTTTTTGAGTTCTAGAGGTTGCTTTGTTGGGTTCGTCGCCATGATCAATTTTATGGGTTTGCTTCACTATTTATCTCCACGTGTATGTGTGTTCTTCCCCGTATTCTTTCGTGTTCTTCGCCCTCTCCCTCAAATCCCCCACCCCGACAAACCCAACGAATTCGTGAAGATAGGGCAACCCGGTGTCACGGCGTATGGTATCAAGAGCCCATGTTGCCACGGATTTGATCCCCCACCTCTCTTTTCCCCAATTTGTTCTTCAGAAATTTCTAAAATACCAAAAATACATCCCAAAATTCTTTGGATCAATCTCTCGATTCGGTAAGTTGATTCTTTGTACTTGGTCTACCTTTGCCTGCGTTTTCCCCTACCTAATTTGGCCAATTTTCCCTTGGATTTGAGATTTGGAGACCATATTTCTACCGCGAGTATGAACTGCTCGTGAAACCCCGACATCGGAGTCTCTGGTCCATAGAAACCAGAATCTTTGGCCCCACCACACCAGAGTATTCGGCCAAAATGACAAAAGTCTCCGGCCTCCTCAAGCTTTGTCTCATTATTTCTGTTTGGCTAACATCCTTTGACGTTTGTGTTTCGTGTGCGTGTCTTTGGTCTAACAAAATATCATGCAACATCATCTACGCTCGACATCGACACCACGAAACCCAATCATCCCCTCACCATCGGTCGCATGCTTGTTAGCAAAACACATCGAAGGTATAACTTGCTCTACCTTGTTAACCCCTTCATCCCTTTGTGTCTTACCTATCCTATCGAGAGTAGCTTGCTTATGTTTGATGAAGCATTGTGTGCTTATGTTTGATAGTGAGTGTGTGCTTGCAAATATTAAGGCGACTTGGTTAGCAAACAAGGGACGAAAAAATAGTGTCTCCTAATATCTAGTAGAGTGTCAAAGCTTGTAAACACGAGAGTATAAAGAACAAGGCAAGTGCACAAATCTGATGCTTCTCTATGTTTGGCAAACTATCTATGATCTCTTCTTGTGTTGACATAACACCGAGCATTAGTCTTTGTTAGGACCCTTTGTTCATAACTCATCATTGTAGTCGTGTTAACCCCAATAATCTCCATCGTACGTGCGATGTGTTTAGTTATAGGTTCTCATTACCCTTTTTTCACCTTTTTCTTCAACATTGCTTTCTTGTTGGACTTTAACTACTTTTGACATAGCCCTTTCATTTGATCTTTTCATTTGCTTTCCACTTTTCTAACTCATTCATCCACCAAAGCATGTACGTTGAGTTTGCTTATTGGTATCAAATTACAAGCCACTTTGCCTATTGGTTACCGATTGGTCTAGGCATTTCCACATGATACAATACTATCTACAAGGTAAGCAAGGTGATGACAATATATCACTTGTGATATATAACTTTTTTCTTGTGAGATAATGGCTACGGACAGCAAAGAAGAAATGGCAAAAGAACCACATGGAGGTCCATTTGTCACACATGATGAATACTTTGGACTTCGTCGATCAATGCAAGATCGCTTCAATAGTTATGAAGGTTGAGTCCAACAACAACAAATTGGAACCAACACTCGCTTCGCCGACATGAAACAATGTTTTGATCACCTAGAATACATGCTTACGAAGATGGCTCAAATCCATTCAAGCTCATCAAGCTCAAGCCGCACATGCCGCTCTTCAAGATCACGCACAAGTGATAGATCCAAATTATGACACTTTTTACCGATGAGTTTTCATTGGTTTTCACTTGGTTTCGCTGGCTTTTATATTTTAACTAACAGTAATATCGCGAGTTAGCAAAACCTTGTAGTTTTTATGTGAGTTTCAGATTCTGGACACTTTTGGAAGGATTCAAGACCATTTATGAGCAAATTGGGACAAAACAATAAGATCTCTAATGGAAGGCCTCATGGTTCGAGGCTGCAGAAGTATTAACGAGCATCAGTACGGGCGGAGCTTGACCGTACGGCCCGCTTGTACTACCTGCAGCCGCCTTTGCATGATCATTATAAGCACTTTTCGTGAAGGAGACAAAAACAAAAAATAGACACAACTGCCACCATCCATTCTAGAACAAAGGAAGAAGCAATCTGAAGGAGAAGAAGAATTCCATCAATCATCTCCAAGATCTATAGCCTCTAGATAATCACTCATCCATAATCCCCCTTGTAGTATATATATATATAGAGAGAGAGAGAGATTCACACTTGTAATATTAGGGTTTGAGACTCTATTCATACTTCTCTTTGTATTGGATTTGATCTTCCCTTTATTGTGGCTTGCTACAGTAATATCAAGATGCACTCTATTAACATTATGATTATATCATTATGCTATTTTCCTCTCATGTGAGAGTAGATGTAGGGAATTGGTGAGATGTGTGATGTGTCTATTTTATTTCCATCTATTTATGACTATTGTTGTGATTATTCTATGTGAGAATGATTGTCTTTGTGCGATTAATGCTTGTTGTCTAATTTAAGGGCCTGGACAACATGATCCTGAGATCTCATAGACATGAACTTGTTTGCCAGTGAATCAGCGACCCCCCAGCAACACGACCGATATAAAAAAGAAGCTAGTATAACTCGAGGAGAAACAAGTAACCACTGAGTTTAAAGCCTTGATCTGGCATCATGGCCTTAATTGTTGCACTGATCATGGCTGTGGTAACAGGAAAATAGATCATAGAAGCCAAGTGAATCTACCAAGAGGAGTCTTGACTATTATATGGGTTACTTGCCTACTTGCACATCAATAAGAAGTATTACAATCACTTATCCCATTTATTCCATCTGACACATTCACTATCACCATGAACCTTATGTCACCGGGCCTAATATTTCATCTACATGAAACTCAAAGCAATTTTAGTTCTATTTACTTTTATGTTCTTTACTTTCAATACTGCTCAATTCTCAACCATTCACACTCATCTTCTTTCATCTCAATTCGTATAGTCAATTCACTCAATACAAGTGACACCTTGAGTGCGATATAAATACCACTGATAAACACTTTCCTATGCTCCTTGTTGGGATCAAAATAAAAACGGGAACTAATACTTCCACGGAAACATGCTCTGACGAACATGTGCTCTTGCATGCCATTAACGAGCCACGAGGTGAATCAAGGACAAGACCCACACCACAAAAATGTGGATGAAGAAGACACCCGGCATGAGACAATACAAACTATCCCAAGAAACCAATAACAACAAGACCATCCTTGAGAAGAAATAAAAGAGCTCCAACATTGGCAAGATGAAAATGAACCTCCAACAAATTGTGACGGCATGATGCTCAACCATGCTGCAAAAACAATGTACAACATCCGAGGCATGAAGAAAAAGAAGGTAAAATTGTCAATCCATAAGAATAACATCAACCAGAAGATAACTGGCATCATCAACAATGACCTCCACCACCTCCTCCAAACCAAGAATGATGTAAGAAGATATGGAGAACCGGAAGGTGTGACCCCGGAGATGATGATAGATATGATGAAGCAATGATCATGCAATACATCCTCATCATGGGCACCACCATCATCATTTCCCTCGAGAAGTGAAGAAAGTGTGCGCAATCGACACAATCGCTAACACAATAATAAAGAAAAAATTGGCAAGCTAAAATTCACAATGCTTATGTTCTTGGGTGAAAATGAACCATAATTATATATCTCTTTGGAACACCATTGGTAATATGCCCTAGAGGCAATAATAAAGTTGTTACTATTCATATTTTATTGTTCATGATAATGTTTATTGTCCATGCTATAACTATATGTATTGGAAACTAAATACATGTATGGATAAATAAACAACATAGAGTCCCTAGTAAGCCTCTTCTACTAGTTCGTTAGTCAAGCGATGGTAAAGATTTCCTAACCATGGACATGAATGTCACTTGATAATGGACAAGACACAAAAAATAAGCATAGCTTCTGATTGCATTGTCTAGTTTGATTTCTATTGCTTTCTGAATATGTCAAAATATAATTCCTCAGATCCTGAGATCATGTTACTCCTGGTCATCGAATGAACACCTTTTGGACATCAAATTCCACCTCGTAATTGGGTGATTATAAAGATGGATGTCAGGTATCTCCGATGGTGTCTATTGGCTTGCATGAATCAGTATTGGGATTTGTTCCTTCATGATGGAGCGTAAGATATCTCTAGGCCCCTCTTGGTAGTATAGCATCCAAGAGATTAGTGACTAAAGTAGTTAGTCTCATGGATCCTATGCCACAATGCGAATAAATAGAACTTGCGGTTAACGATATTGGACTAGGTATAGTGATACCAATGATCATATATCAGGTAAGCAAAATATCATGATACAAAAGGAATCGTATATTGGATTTTTTGAATCTTTGACATTGTGGTTCAATCGGAAAGAACTTCGTTGACTGTGTAGGAACTATTATTGACATCCCAGTCCTGCTAATGGTTATTGGTCGGAGATATGTCTCGATCATATCAACATATTCTCTAACCCGTTTGGTCACACACTTAACCTACGGTGTCGCTAGTCTTCATTGAGAATATGTATGGTGTAAGTAAATTGTTTTTTGGAGTATTAGATGAGATCCTTGATATCACGAGGAGCGTCACAATGGTCCAAAGGTAGAGAAAGATATATGGCACTTCCTATTTATGGTTTCGGGAAAAGTTCAGAAGGTTTCTATGTGATAGAATCTTCTACTCCCTCCGTTTCAAAATATAAGATGTTTTAGCTTTGTGAAGCAAACGTATCTAGACTACTTTTAGTATATAGGTTCACTAATATTTAGAGTGAATCTATACACTAAAACAAGTCTAGATACATTTTCTTCACAAACCTAAAACATCTTATATTTTAAAACGGAGGGAGTAGAAGGTTCCTAGAGGGTCCATGGTGGGCCCCACCTATGAGGTGGGGCCACATGGGCCCATGTGGGGGCACCTCGGACCTAGTGGGACAAGGTGCCATGGCCACAAGGCCCAAATGGTCGTCATTCGAGGCCAAACCCTAATTAGGGAAATAGGCGCATGGGGGAGGGACTCCCCCTCCCCTTGCCACTGCGAGCCCTAGCTTGGAGGATGGCCAAGCCTACTCACCCAAACTATATAAGTAGGGGCCTGGGCAGGGGTCGGCACACCCTTGTCCCCTGGCCGCCTGCCTCCCTCTCTCTCACACACGCACAAAATGCTCTCCTCCACCCCAAATTATATCAAGCGAAGCCCTGCAGAAATCTATCTACACCATACATTCACTATCGTTTGTTGGAGATATGCCCAAGAGGCAATAATAAAGTGGTTATTATCATATCTTCATACTTATGATAAATGTTTACATACCATGCTATAATTGTATTAATCGGAAACATTAATACTTGTGTGATTTGTAAACATAAAAGAGTCCCTAATAAAGCCTATTGTTAAACTAGCTTGTTGGTTAATATATGATCATGGTTTCCTGATCATGAACATAGAGATGTTATTAACAACAGGGTCATATCATTAGGAGAATGATGTGATGGACATACTCCTATAGTTAAGCGTAGCATAAAGATCAAGTCATTTAATATAGTTCACTTGCTATAAGCTTTCTGATACATAGTAACCTAATTCCTTCGACCATGAGATCATGCTTATCAACATCACCGGAAGGATGCTTCGATGACATCAAACACCATACCGTAACTGGGTGGCTATAAAGGTGGCATTGAGTGTTCGGAAAGTATGGGTTGAGACACATGGATCAAGAGTGGGATTTGTCCATCCATATGACAGATAGATATACTCTGGGCCCTCTCGGTGGAATGTCATCCAATTAGCTTGCAAGCATGTGACTATCTCACAAGGGATCACATACCACGGGAACGAGAAAAGAGTACTTATCGGTAACAAGGTTGAACTAGGTATGCAGAGATACCGACGATCAAAACCTCGGATAAGTAAACTATCGTGAGACAAAGGGAAATTGGTATCGTATGTAAGTGGTTCATTCGATCGCAAAGTAATCATAAAAATATGTGGGAGCCATATGAATTTCCAGATTCCTCTATTGGTTATTGATCGGAGAAGTGTCTCGATCATGTCCGCATATTTCACGAACCGTAGGGAGACACACTTAAGGATTCGATGTTGTTGAGTAGTTATGGAATGATGAGTAAGAGACCGAATGTTGTTCAGAGTCTCGGATGGGATCCGAGATATCACGAGGAGATCCGGAATGGTCCGGAGAATAATATTCATATAAGGAAAGTCCTGTTTCGAAGTTGGGAAATGATTCCGGTGTTTTCATCGGGAATGTTCTAGAAGGGTCCGGAAGGTCCAGCACTCCGGAGGGGAAGGGTACATGAATGTGTAATGACAATGTGGAATGGTTGCATCATGTACTAGGTCACTTGGCTGGGCAAAATAAAGGGAGAAATCAAATCCTAGTTTGAAAGTCAAACGCCAATTTGAAAAAGTCAAACGACAAGTTTGCTTGGTGGAGGGAGAGTAGGAAACCTACTTGGGGAGGAAGTCTCCTCCCTCCACCCGCCGGCCAAGGAGGAGGAGTTGGAGGAGGACTCCCTCCTCCCAAGCCGCACCCTCCCACCTATAAAAGGAGGGGCAGGGCTGCCCCTCTCCCACACACCTAAAAACCCTAGCCTCCAAGTCGCCGACCACCTCCAAGCCGCCGCCTAGGGCCTCCTCTAACTCGGCGAGTTAGGGTTTCCCCAAACCCTAGCCACCGGCTAAGCCCTCCCCTTGGTGCCCTCTAAACCCTAGATCACCAAGGCCTCTCTCATACTCCACCATACTCGCTCCGGCTTAAGGCGAAGCCCTGCGAGATCTCCCCTATACTTCCGACACCACGCCGTCGTGCTGCCGGAATCGTGAGGAGAGTGCTACAACCTCCGTTGCCTGCTAGAACAAGGGAGAGGAAGGTCTTTATCGAGTACCGAACGTGTGACCGACTGCGGGAGCGCTGCCGGAATGCAACGCCAGAAGGATCGTCTACGCGATCTTGAGATCGACAAATGTACGACTACATCACCCACGAGAATCTGCTCTCGTTAACCGCTTTGGATCTTCGAGGGTTAGTATTCTATCGACTCGTTGCTACAATCTAGTAGATAGATCTTGGCTTGATCATAGATTAGATCTTGATTGTGTGTTCATGCGGTAGAATTTTTTTGTTTTCCATGCTATGAACCCCTACAATGGTATCAGAGCCATGTCTATATGTAGATCTGTTGCACGAGTAGAACACAATGGTCATTGTGGGCGTTGATGCTTTTGTTGTCGATTGCTTCTTGTGTACTTTGCATCTTGCGGGATGGTGGGATGAAGCGGCCCGGGCTAACCTTACATGACATCATTCATGAGACTTGCTCCACGCTTGACATGCAACTTGTATTGCATAAGTGGCTTTGCGGGTGCCTATTTCTCCCAACATAGTTAAGATTCAATTTACAACGGGTGATTGACAATACTAGTATCAATGTTGTGGTTCTTGTTCGTAAGTTAGAACGACACTTATTGAAAGCCCCAAACCACGTAGAACATGCAAAGAAAATTAGAGGCGTCTAACTTTGTTTTGTAGGGGTGTGCTGTGATGTGATATGGCCATGATTGTGATTATATATGATGTATGCAATGTTCCTTATTGTAAGTTGGCAACCGGCAGGAGCCATATGGTTGTTTCCATTAAGTCCTGCGTGTCTATTATTCAAAGTAGTTGTAATAGTTGATGCTAGTGCAAGACAACCATGAAGCGGCGCCATTGACCTTGACACCACACCGGTGATGATGGATATCATGTTCGTGCTTGAAGATGGAGATCGGAAGCACAAGAAGAAAGGCCATATCATATCACATATTATGAATTGCATGTGATGTTAATCCTTTTATGCATCTTGTATTGCTTAGTTCACGACGGTAGCATTATAAGATGATCCCTCAAGCACACAATTTCAAGTTTTAAAGTGTTCATCCTTAGTAAGCACCGTTGCTAAAGCTCGTTGTTTCGAAGCATCACGTGATGATCGGGTGTGTTAGATTCTGCGAGTGTATACAACGTGAGCAAGCCAGATTTTCTCATGCGGAAGCTAAGGTTTGATCTTGACGAGCCTAGCATGTACAGACATGGTCTCGGAACACGGATCATCGAAAGGTAAAGCATGAGTCATATAGTAGATATGATGAACATGTTGATTGTTCGCCATTGAAGCTACATCAACTCTCATGATGACCGGTTTTGATGTGGTGAATTTGGTTCGTGTGATCACTAAAACAATGTGAGGGATATTGTTTTGAGTGGGAGTTCAACATCAATATGATTAAAAGTTGAACACTATTTATCATAAATTAAATCAAAGTGAATTTGCATAGTTGTTGTAGTCATTGGCATCCGTTTACCACCTTGCGCTTAGTTATAATTGAGATGATAGAACTATAGAATTCTGGTTAGTTACTTTACGAACTGGTATCGTATTGTTTTGAAGTGTTAATCTAAAGTTTAAAAGTTCTATTGCAAACTTTCAGTAAGTTCCGGTTACTCCATGAAGTTTAATAATTGGTATTAAATCAAGAGTGACAATTCCAAGTGTTAGTGTATGAGTATCATGTTTGTCTCCATGATTCTTGATATTCAAGGGATTGTCTTAATATCAAGGTTATCTAGGATCTGAAAGAGTTGTTTCAGAAACCATGATGTGTGGAAGATATTGTGATACCTGAAACAAAGTTTTGGTTGCAACATGATAGAGTATAATATGGCAAAAGTCATGTTCTCATATTTGATGAGAATTTGCAAAAGGTTGGAGACACTAGTTGTCCTAAACCTCCAAAAGGTTTTGGAGAGCAACATTATACTCGCGATTCACCGTTATAAGCTAAAAGTAGCTTGATCATGGATAATTCCATGATAAGGGTGAATATTTGATGTAGGTAAAATGTTTACTACACCAAGAGATTACTAAAGAAAGGAATTTGAAAGAACACCAAACATTTGATGATGGTAATCTACTTCAAAGTGCAAGTCCAAAGACATTGGTATTTAACTATACACGCTTTGGACTATGTGTCATGCGTATGGCTCCACTATTGATGTTGATAGATTCTTTCAAACAGAAAAAGAAATACTGAAAGAGAATCTCATAAATATATGGTAGAAAAGAAAAGACTAGAATTGTTCAGTTTAGGTATATAAAGGATATACATGTTATGGCTATATTCTTTGCTTGTTAAACAATGTGGTTCTTAAGTATTTGATACTGAATTTGTTGGTATGAATCGTCATACGAAACAACAGAATTCATGAACTACAATGGCCTAAGTAACTAGCAAAGGAATATGTGATGATGTTCATCGAGAACAAATAAAGGGTTATTGTGTTGCTCGTTAAAAGCTTGCCTTCAAGATTTGTTTTATCAGGTATTATGAGAACAAAAGGGTTGTTCAAATAATTGCCATAATCCATAAAAGATGTATGATTTACAAATATCGTTGGATAAATCGCATCCATAAAACTAGTGCTAAAAATGTCGAAAGACAAATTGATTAAAAGATCACTTAGGAAGTGACATAGCCGTTTAGATTATATTGGAAAGAAAACATGAAGAAACTCCATGTGGATGGAATTTTGGAGTCTTTTGATTTTTTGATCAAATGACGCTTGTGAAACTTTCCTAGAGATAATTAAAACTTTGTTCATAGGCCAAAAGGGAACGAATGACTAGCTTATTGAAACTTTTACATATTGTTGTATGAAGTCCATTATGTGTAGTCAAGAGCAATGGATTTCAACTTCATATGCTTTCTCCGAAAATTTGAGTGAATATATGAATATTTACTTAATAAGGATAAAGTATGAAACATTTGAAAAATTCAAAGACTTTCAAGATGAAGTGCAAAATCATTGTAACAAGAATATAAATAGTTTATGATGAGATCATAAAGGAAGATATTTGAGTTACAAGTTTAGCATAAAACACCTAAGATTTAAGGAATCATTCCGTGGATTTGCATTTCTCGAAACACCATAAGAGTATGGAGCATTCGAGATATGTAATTAAACCTTTGACATGGTAAGATCAAAGGTGTAATTCATAAAACTGCCATTATATTTTAAAGATTAAAAGCTTTAGAGACTACCATTTTTCAACTGAAAAGAGCTCCATCATAATCCGTTGAATTGACACCATATAAAGTTATGGTTTGGGATAAAACCAAAGTTGTCCTTTCTTAAATATTGGTATGCTATGCATAAGAAAGATGTTTGCAACCAAAATCGGATGAACATGTCTTTGTATGTTATTTTCGAATAACTGTTAAGAATTCCTCCATAAACACCAAAGACAAAAATGTTTGTCGCTTAGAACGTCAAGTTTCTTTGAGAAAGAATTTTCCGTGAAAAGTTAAGTGGGAGGACAATAGAACTTTGACAAGGTTAAAAGAACCTTAGCTATATATGATCAAAGTTGCACAGCGCCGAAAAGTGTTCCGGAGGTAGCAATAATGCTCATGGCTCACGTTCCTCAAAGGTTATGGTTACGGAAGTCTAAGTTCCTATTTAAACAAGTAGGTCGGGTAAACAATCAAATACCAAGATTTGAGGGTTGAATCATTATTTGAGAATAATGAACCGACTACATGCAAAGAAGCGATGATGGGCCCTGACTCCGTCAAATGGCTTGAAGCCATAAAATCCGTGATAGTTCCATATACAAGAAATCACACTTTGATCTTGAAAGACCCTCTGGAAAGGTACAAGACCTTACAGTCGTATTTAGATCTATAAAGAAATAGACATGGATGTTTCACATCTATGAAATTATCGACATGTCAGGAAAGAGTTCACGACAATGTTCAAAGAGTTGACTATGACAGGATCTGATCTTTCATTAAGCGATATTTAGTCTAGACGGATTAATGTAGCAACCATGACATATAATTTTGTTATGTGTTGAATAAACAAAACAAGTTCTTCTAATAGAATGGTTACCTAGGACATATGCATGACATGGTCCAAAGGGTTTTGTTAATTCAAAGGATGCTAAAAGCATATGCAAACTTCAATGGTTGAAGTAAGCATCACGGAGTTGGAATCTTCACTATGATGAAACTATTAAAAGAGTTTAATTTCATCGGAGACGATGAAGATGCTTGCATTTGCAAGAAATTAAGTGGGAGCGCTAAGACATGTTTCTAATACATTATGTGGAAGACATATTGTTGATTGGAAATAATGTATCTTTTATTAACACAAGATAAGAATTTCATCTCGATGAAAGGCTTAGGAAGAACCCGAATATATTGGCATCAAAGTCTGTATGGATGAATTGTGATGCCAATATGGTTGTGCCGAAAGTACATAGATGATATATTGAATGAGTTCAATATAGAAACTACAAGAAAGGTTCTTGTCGCACAGAAAGGATTGAATGAGTTCAATATTGATGATATATTCAAGTGTATTGACACTTGGTAAGTGAAACAAAGATCCAAGTATAGATTGATACTTGATGTATAAAATCACAAAGAGTATTTTATCAATCATGCTGTGATGTGTACAAATCCAGATATGTCTTATGCTCTAAATGTTATGAGCGTATACCAGAATGATTCATAAGATGATTATTGGACAATAGTAAAGATATTCTTATGATCTTGTAAAATAAATCAGAATATATTATTTTGTATAAGTGACAAATAGATGGTTAGTTCATTGTAAATGAATTACATTGATACTAGTTTTGTCACAAAGTACAAATTAAGTTTATCTCAATCTAAACTAAGGGTGGCACAATATGATGGAAAGTAAGTTCCATAATGGATTTGGATGAGTTCCAAAGTTGAGACATTATGACAGATACTACAACAAAAGGCTAAGTATATAACTGTTGTTATAGCAGCAAAAGACGGCATTTGTGTCAAGTAGTTTGTTATCAAACTAGGTGTAGTTCACAGCAGGGATAATACTATGAAGATATATTGTACGACAATATTATCAACATGTTTTAACCCCAAAGAACTAAAGGTCACACCAAAGGACCAAATTTGTACAAAGCCATCTCATTAGAGAATGAGTGATGCGTAGAGACGCAAAGACATGCAATTACACACGGACCTGGAAGTGTTAGATCCAAAGATCAGTTGACCACTAGCAATCGTGTACATACGACACCAGAAAGCCATAGGTGTTGAATACACAAAGGTTTGAAACTAGATTATTGACTCTAGTGCAAGTGGGAGACTGTTGGAGATATGTCCAAGAGGCAATAATAAAGTGGTTATTATCATATCTTCATACTTATGATAAATGTTTACATACCATGCTATAATTGTATTAATCGGAAACATTAATACTTGTGTGATTTGTAAACATAAAAGAGTCCCTAATAAAGCCTCTTGTTAAACTAGCTTGTTGGTTAATATATGATCATGGTTTCCTGATCATGAACATAGAGATGTTATTAACAACAGGGTCATATCATTAGGAGAATGATGTGATGGACATACTCCTATAGTTAAGCGTAGCATAAAGATCAAGTCATTTAATATAGTTCATTTGCTATAAGCTTTCTGATATATAGTAACCTAATTCCTTTGACCATGAGATCATGCTTATCACCATCACCGAAAGGATGCTTCGATGACATCAAACACCATACCATAACTGGGTGGCTATAAAAGTGGCATTGAGTGTTCGGAAAGTATGGGTTGAGACACATGGATCAAGAGTGGGATTTGTCCATCCATATGACGGATAGATATACTCTGGGCCCTCTCGGTGGAATGTCATCCAATTAGCTTGCAAGCATGTGACTATCTCACAAGGGATCACATACCATGGGAACGAGAAAATAGTACTTATTGGTAACGAGGTTGAACTAGGTATGCAGAGATACCGACGATCAAAACCTCGGATAAGTAAACTATCGTGAGACAAAGGGAAATTGGTATCGTATGTAAGTGGTTCATTCGATCGCAAAGTAATTGTAGAAATATGTGGGAGCCATATGAATTTCCAGATTCCTCTATTGGTTATTGATCAGAGAAGTGTCTCGATCATGTCCGCATAATTCACGAACCGTAGGGAGACACACTTAAGGATTCGATGTTGTTGAGTAGTTATGGAATGATGAGTAAGAGACCGAATGTTGTTCGGAGTCTCGGATGGGATCCGAGATATCACGAGGAGATCCGGAATGGTCCAGAGAATAATATTCATATAAGGAAAGTCCTGTTTCGAAGTTGGGGAATGATTCCGGTGTTTTCATCGGGAATGTTCTAGAAGGGTCCGGAAGGTCCAGCACTCCGGAGGGGAAGGGTACATGAATGTGTAATGACAATGTGGAATGGTTGCATCATGTACTAGGTCACTTGGCTGGGCAAAATAAAGGGAGAAATCAAATCCTAGTTTGAAAGTCAAACGCCAATTTGAAAAAGTCAAACGACAAGTTTGCTTGGTGGAGGGAAGTAGGAAACCTACTTGGGGAGGAAGTCTCCTCCCTCCACCCGCCGGCCAAGGAGGAGGAGTTGGAGGAGGACTCCCTCCTCCCAAGCTGCACCCTCCCACCTATAAAAGGAGGGGCAGGGCTGCCCCTCTCCCACACACCTAAAAACCCTAGCCTCCAAGTCGCCGGCCACCTCCAAGTCGCCGGCCACCTCCAAGCCGCCGCCGCCTACGGCCTCCTCTAACTCGGCGAGTTAGGGTTTCCCCAAACCCTAGCCACTGGATAAGCCCTCCCCTTGGTGCCCTCTAAACCCTAGATCACCAAGGCCTCTCTCATACTCCACCATACTCGCTCTGGCTTAAGGCGAAGCCCTGCGAGATCTCCCCTCTACTTCCGACACCACGCCGTCGTGCTGCCGGAATCACGAGG
Organism: Avena sativa; assembly: GCA_916181665.1. Lineage (NCBI taxonomy): Eukaryota > Viridiplantae > Streptophyta > Magnoliopsida > Poales > Poaceae > Avena > Avena sativa. The sequence goes on from OV702297.1 coordinate 34,413,678, forward strand.
AGAGTGCTACAACCTTCGTTGCCTGCTAGAACAAGGGAGAGGAAGGTCTTCATCGAGTACCGAACGTGTGACCGACTGCAGGAGCGCTGCCGGAACGCAGCGCCGGAAGGATCGTCTACGCGATCTTGAGATCGGCAAGTGTACGACTACATCACCCACGAGAATCTGATCTCGTTAACCGCTTTGGATATTCGAGGGTTAGTATTCTATCGACTCGTTGCTACAATCTAGTAGATAGATCTTGGCTTGATCATAGATTAGATCTTGATTGTGTGTTCATGCGGTAGAATTTTTTTGTTTTCCATGCTACGAACCCCTACATCATTGTGCTGCCGGATTCTCGCGGAGATTTGTCTCTCTCTCCCTCTCTCTCTCTCTCTCTCTCTCTCTCTCTCTCTCTCTTGCAGGATAAAAAGGAGAAGACGTCACCGGAGCAGAATGTCTGGATACCGTGGAGGTGACGTCCGTTCGGTACATGGATCTAGAAGGTCAAGATCTGCATCGATTTGAACCGACAAAAGTGAACAACTACATCATCCATGAACTCATGGATTTCTATATCATTAACCACTCCTGTTCTTTGAGAGTAAGTACATTAGATCTATTCTACTTGTTACCTGCATCTAGTAGATTAGATCTTGCGGGGTTCCCTCTTGCTATTCCGTAGGGATTTTTTTGTTTTCCATGCAACTAACCCAACAAACTCAAGGTTGATAAGATCTTGCACATTTACAACTACTTTGAATCCAATAAGATTGCCATTGCATGTCTTGAATTTGAAGACTATGCTAACCTATGGTGGGATCAAGTGCAAAAAATCATGAAGAGAACATCTAGTTTCCAATTTAAACTTGGAGAGAAATGAAGGAGTCCATGCATGAACACTTCATTCTGGAACACTACAGTCGAGGCCTCTTAAACAAGCTACAAATATTAAAGCAAGGCATCAAGAGTGTGGATGAGTACTAAGAGGAAATGGAAATTGCAATGATGAGATCAAACATCTTAGAGTCCTCAAAAAACAATGGCAAGATTCTTGAATGGATTGGACTACCCAATAAATAGAGTCACCAAATTCTAGCCATACAATACCATTGTTGAATTGGTTCATCAAGCTTGCAAGGCCGAGATAAGAGTCCAAAATTATCTTCACTACTTCAAGTCCAAGCAAGACTATGCAACAAAGTACTCCCAACAATAATATCCTTTGGAATAAACTTCTCATACAAGACCATCGACTTCCTCAAGCCGCCAATCAGCAACATGAAGGCGACACCATCCACAATTTTTGCTCAAGCATCAAAAGGAAACGAGAAGTTAATTGTCTCAACTGCAAGAATGATGGACACAAGTCCTTTGAATTCCCAAACACAAAGGTCGTGATACTAATAGGAAATATATAACATGAGAAATTGATTGAATGAGAGTATGAAGCTTTGGAACAAGTTCACCTCTAACAACTAGATGCAAGTGACAATGATGAGCTCTATTGGATCATGGCACCAATCCAACGCTCGTAGTCACAAGAGTATTGACCACCAAAACTAGACCAAAGGTGTAATCTATTCCAAACTAGAGACGTCATGAATGGAAAATCTATCAAAGTGATCATAGATGGTGGAAGTTGCCATAATTTGGCAAGTAAAGCACTATGCAATAAACTCAAGTTGGAGTATATGAAGCATCCACATCCATATCATGTACAATGGATTAGTGACAAGAAAACTTTCAAGATAAGGACAAAGTCTAAGTCTCTTTCAAGATTGGCCCTTGTGAAGATAACGTCGAATGTGACATAGTGCCATTGATGGGTTGTCCCATTGTTCTTGGGAGACCATGGAAATTTGATAGAGGAGCTATACATTATGGTTGCACCAACCAATATTCCTTCAAGTGGAACAACAACACCTTTGTGTTCTGACCCATGACGCCAACCCAAATCATTGCCACAAATGCAATAATACTACACAAGATACAACAAGAGAAGGATCCCTGTGAGATGATTAGTGATAGAGTGAACCACCTTCACGTCAGTGAGAGCCAAAAGCCAAAGTTGAGTGGAAAAGGTGCCATGTAGAATGCCACCAAAAGTGAGATGAGTGATTTGAGTGTGAACCATACTAACAATTCATCATACAATTCCCTCTCTTTCTCGCTGGTTTTGCAAGGTGCTCAAGAAAGGACACCAACTACAAACTCCCCACATCAAGGACTTCCACAAAACTGTGATGACAAGAAAGACTACAAACTCTTTGAAAACAATGACCAAGGCTTTGATCCTGAAGATCCAACCTCATACAAGTTCAAGGCCAAAGCCATATCTCCTCCTGTACATGGTGATGGGAGTTTTGATTCGAGGAAGAATTTTTTTCAAGAGGGGGTAGATGATGCAACCCGACATATGGTCATCACCATACCCCACATTGAACCAAGCTCTCCAACTCATTCTACTACAAGAAACACACCCAAGGTGAATTCTTTCCATCACTTATCCTCCTTTATTTCCCATATGAATGGAATGCTACTTGAGACAAACTCCCATCTTGTGACTAGGTCCATACCCATGATCATGATACCAAGAGGAGATGCAAAGGTTGCCCGAGGAACCAAGACAACCAAGCATTAAGTATGGAATGGGAGTAAGAATAAGCCTATTTCAACTACACCAAAATCTCTGGTCTGACCGAAATCTTCGGCCCTGATACACCGGAATCTCTGGCCCTACTCTCTCAGACTCGCGAAGATAGTGGTGATAACCCCCAAACTGGAGACCTCCTAGAGACCCACCAAAAGCTCCGGCCACATAGGAATCTCCAACCTACTTACACTAGAATCTCCGACCTGCGCATCATCGGGCTTGCGATCTCTCAGTTGGGCCGCAACCCATATTACACTCTGAACCTAGTTTTATGCCTAAACCACCCCTGTTTTAGCGGTTGTCCTATATATAAGCCTCCACCTCCTCCTAGAAACTCTATATTGAGATGATGAATAAGAGAGAGATTTTCTCCTTCCCCCATGTGTTTGGAACTCTTATGGATATTATTTGGGCTCTTTGCCTACTCTTTCCCCTTCTGGATTCTAGTATGCACGTTTAAGATCAAGGTTCTGGTAGTATCAATCTTCTATAGTGTTCTATCTATTGTTATTCTTCCTTGCCATAGCTCTATTGGATCAGTGGACCGGCTAGTAAGAAGGAATCAATTTCAAATAGAATGATTGTTGGCTTGTCTTTCGAGTTCAGGAGGTTGCTCTATTGAGAGTTTGTTACTGAGATCGATTATATGGGTTTGCTTTGCTATTTATCTTCAGGTGTGAATGTGTTTTTCACCGAGTTCTTCGCCATCTCCCTCAAACTCCCCCTCTTAAACCCAACGAATCCATGTAGAACGGACAACCGGTGTCACATCATTATACTAGTACAATAAACATAAACAAGAATGACTCACACAAACTTAAGTCTGAGCATTGGAGATGAAAAGTATGTCAATTTCCCAACATATCATTGTTTTGTAGATCTTCACAAAGATGTTCTACAATACATGTGAGCAGTTTTGAAAATAGACATGTTTACCCATGAAAGGGAACAGACGTTTTCATATGAATAATAATAACTCAACAAGTAAAATGCATCATTATCCTATTAAGATATGAGTCCATAAACAGGCCAGAATTTACCTTCCTAGACTTTAAGTACATTTTTTTCAAAAAGGAGATCTCTGCATGCAGTGACGGAGCTAGTCCAGATGTTGAGCCTGGGCAAGATTAATACTTAGCTGTGTTGAGCAGGATTTGCCCTAACAATTCTTACTTAAATTAGCTATTTCTTTAAGTAATTAAATGAGTTTTGGAGCTAGATCCCGGGCAGCCGCCCGGGCATTCCGGGCTGAAGCTCCGCCACTGTCCGCATGGATCAATCACTATTGCAGACCCCCCCCCTTTAACTCCGGTTGGGAGGGCCCTCTAACAGCGGTTCTACAACCGCTGTTGAGGGTTCGGTGTTAGAGGAGGGCCCCTTTAACACCGGTTCTTATACGAACCGGTGTTAAAGGGTGGCGCACGTGGGGCTGCCGCAGGCCTCAGGCCCCCCCTTTAACACCGGTTCGGGGCTGGAACCGGTGTTAAAGGTTCTTCTGCCGTGGCAGAGATTTAGGTCGTTTTCCTGCCGCGGCAGAGTTCTGCCACGGCAGAGTTCTGCCTCTGCCCCGTTCTGGGCGTATTTCTGCGGGAGGGGGAGGGGGAATCGATCGGGAGCGGTATACACATACATCGTCATCGGTACATACGAGTACATGAATAATTAAGCAACTATTATTATACACAAACATCGTCATCGGCACATACATCGTCATCGGCACATACATCGTCATCGTTCATTTTGGTGGATATCTAAAGAGTTCTCCGCCAGGCGTGACGACCTCATCAAGTATGAACCCCGCCAATTCCTCTTGAATGGCTCGTATGCGTTCAAATGGTAGGAGTTGGTCCCGCATCCGTTCGATCTGAATATATATGAAGAATGGGTCGTCAATATATATAAGAATAAAACTCAACACAATTGATGGTAATAAAATAATGTTGTGGACTTTGTTTACTTACTCTAAGTTGTTCTAGTGCGGCTTGGCCCGTCGCACATATCGTGTTGCGAATGAACTCGCAAACATAGTACCCACATAAGTTATTGCCGTGTCCCTGATGCGCGCACTTTACGAGAATAGAGAGTTCAATCAAAATAATAATCAATAAAGCATGATATAATGGAATTGGAAGCAGAATCAAAGAGATACGCAGACCTAGCTAGCTAGTATTACTTACATTTTGGTCTACAAATTTTAGTTCTTCTGACCATTCACCCACGGCCCTGCCCGTGAACCTTTTCCAAACCCTGTCCGGCAAAGAAAATGGATAAAGAAGTAATTAATTACTTGTTGTCACGAAAGTTGCCGATCTAGTGCGATAATATGATTGAAATTACCTCTGGAGCATCTCTCTAAAGTCTGCCCATATCTCTTTTTCTTCTCGTAACGAGTCCATGACAAGGACTTTTCCTGAGTCGGGTTGAATGACTAGCAGAATAAAGTGGAACCTACGCACGCATAACTCATCATCAGTTACACTTAACATCGAGTAAGCCGAAATAGAATGTGTACAAGAGAGAGGGTAACAGTACTCACGAGAAGTTGTAAGGCAATAGTATTTCCCTTTTGGTTTGTTGTCTCAGTAAAGACCTTAGCAAGTAATCTTCTATTTGCCCGGGTTTGGTTCTTACCACTTCTTCATGAACTCTATTTGGGTCAACGAACCCAATGTCAAAAGGGCCTCCTTTCCTGCATTCCATAACCTTTTTCCTGCATAATAGTATATACATATATGGTGAGCATATATATATACATGCAATTAATGAAGTGAATGAGATGAGATATAAATTACAGAAATAGTACTTACACACAATAAAGGCTGATGGCAGCTTTGTCGAGTTCCTTCTGATTGAATAGAAAATGCAAGTCTTGAATGTTGAAGTCGATCCCGTCGTCTCCGCAGAAGAAAATCTCATCTCTTATATGCGTTGTGATCCATTCTTCCTTTCTCGTCTTGCAGAAATCAAGGTACCACTTGTGCAATTTTCGCATCTTTATTGGTAGATTCTTGAGCTCCTCTTTCTTGACGAGATTCTTCCCATACTTCCATGGCTGTATGGGGTTGGCATCGCATTTGGGCAAGTTGTCTCCCATGATGTTCAAGTATGCAATGTAACTCATCCCCATCTCATTGGCCTTTCTTTGTAGCTCTGCCTCGTAATCATTTACGGGAGGAGCGTCCCGTGTGTCGAACATTTGGAGCGGGGCGCATGATTGGTTTTCCTGCTCTTCGAGCATGGGAACTGTTTTCTGGGGTGCCTCACGACTGCTACTTTCAGTCTCCCTACGGCGCCTTGCATCCGCCTTCAAAATCTGGCGCTCGTAGTCTGGCACAAGTGGGGTTTCAGGTTTCAAAATATTTTTGTAAAACTTGTCCACCACCGTCGGATCTATTTTCTCCTTTGGCTCGGCCCGTCTAGGTGCAAAGAATTTCTTGACCTCTTCTTCCGAGATCCTATTGGTCTCCTCGTCGCTGCGATTCCACGATAAAACTGGCAATGGCTTGGCGGAAGGCTGCGGGACGTAGTTTTTTGAACTCTTTGGCATACGGTTTCCTGCGGATTTCTTTGTGGCAGTGCTAGTGATGCTCTTTGTGGCAGTGCTCTTCTGCTTACGAAGCACCGGAGATGGCTGACGGGCCGGAGATAGCTGGCGCGCTGGAGATGGCTGAAGCGCCGGAGATGGCTGCCGCACAGGAGATAGCTGAAGCGGCTCAGACTGCTGACGCTGCGGAGACGGCGGAGGTTCCAGTGGCCTCCAATTTGGAAGCACGATGTGTTTCTTCTTCCAAAGAATGGTTGTTTTCCCTGCAAATTTGAGTTGAGTTTCCCCTTCACCTGTAGCATGGTCAAGTTGTGCTTTCTCATATTCCTTCACAACCTCATCCACCCCGACAATAGTATAGCCATCTGGAATCGGTCAGCAGTGGTAAGTTCCACCAGCTACAGGAGGTAAGGCATAGCCGACAGCCACCTTAATGGATAAGCCCATTAATCTCACATGCAGCTCAGCGTGTTCGCTCTCCGTGATCTCATCCACGGGGTATCGAGGACCCGCCATTTCAAGCGTGGGCTGCACGTTCTCCGTGGAAGCCACGCTGCTTTTCCGCGCAGAGTCTGGGCCGCCGGCAGCTTCCAATGCAGGCTCTTCGTGCCGCTGAGATGGGCCGGTAGCTTGATGGCTCTGTTGTGCATTCACTTGCGCCTGCAGCGCCGCAAGTGCATGTTCTATCTGTGTCATCTGCTCTGTACTCTCTTTTTCTTTTCTGCCGCGCCATCTGTAAGAGTCGCTCCACTCGGCAAACCCATCCTTCCACGTCATACCCCCTGTGCCTCGTGCATGTCCAGGGTGTTCTTTTTTACCGATGGCGCGTGTGAGCTGGTCATTCTCTCTATCGGAATGGAAGGTCCTGGCGGATGTTTCCTCGTATGCCGTGATGAGTTCAGTGACGGGTTTGGCAAGGAGGGTTGGGAAGATACACAATCCTGTTTCTGGGTCCAACCTTGCCCCGATTCCGTAGAACCAAGTCTTTGCACGTAGGTCCCACCCATCTGTCTGGGGTGTGATCCCTCTAGCGCGCAGGGCCTTCTCAACTTCCTCCCACTTAGGCCTCTGAGATATGTAGCCACCTGACCCCGTCCTCTGGTAATATTCCTTCTTCTTGGCATTAAGCGTATTGGTTTCTGACCTCTTTTTAGCTATAGCACTTTTTTTATATGTCACAAATTCGGGCCAGTGAGGTCTTATCTTCGCATAATATGCGTCTTCGAAATCTGGAGTCTCGCGAGCTTTGACAAATTTGTTCAATTTTGTCTTCCAGTTGCGGAAAGCGTCAGCCATCTTCTTTAGAGTCCACTCTTTGACCTTTTCCTTTATAACCGGGTTGTTTTCATCCTCCTTTGGCGGAAGGGTGAAATTTACCAACAACGAATTCCAAAGCGTTTCTTTGGATCTTTCATCGACAAAGGTATCGTCGCCCTTCTTTGGCTTATTCCAATTTTCAATTATGATTGGGATTTGGTCCCTAACAAGAACTCCAGCCTGACGTACAAATTTGTCTGCGGCCTTCTTGGGCTCCATCGGCCTGCCATCAACACGGACTGCTTCGATCGTGAACTTTGCACGATCTTTCAACCGATGGCTCGCGCCTCGCTTGCTCTTTTTCGTAGAAGAAGATGGTTGCTGGCTGGTCGATCCAGAGGGCTAAAAGAAGAAAGAAGCGTTAATTAATACATGTAGAAGAAGATTGTTGGTGGAAGTCAGCAGAGGCTTAATCAATGCATATACCTCGCCGGACTTTGTAATCACTAAATTGCGTTCACCGGAGTCTTCATCTTCTCCATGACTACTTGAGCTGTCATCATGTCCCTCCAAGTTCAGATATTGTGAGGTGTCCTCATCAATAATGTTCTCCATTATTTCTTCTTCTTCAAGGTTTCTACTAACTGGATCCATAGTTTCTAAAACAATAATATTATCTAGAGTAAGAGTGTAAACATTCAAGTGGACTTGGATTCATACACAAATATACATATTATTCATACAAAAATACACAAATAAATACACAAATGAAATTAAAACCCTAAGGATGCTTGATCATTTTAAACGAGTTCCGATGGGTCCAAACCCTAATAAGGATGAGTCAGAGCTCCACAACGACACCCCCAAGAGGGTAACGTTGGCAGGATGCAAGTTTGTATACAAGTGGGGCGGGTTTGTGGATAATTATTTAGTCTCAGACAGCTACACCTACACGCAGTCCAATTTGTATACAAGTTTTAATCTATGCATGTAGTACAATTTATATTAGCCGGTGAAACTATGTTGCCCGCGAACCCGCCCCGCTTGACACCCTATCTATACTACTACTCCCTCCATAATTACATGCCATCCTAGTTTCGAGTTTCCCGATTTTGACCATCAAGTTCACCACCAACACTAAGTAAACAATATTATCGATGTTACAACATCAGAAACTTTACTCAAATATGAATACACGACTATATCTTTTATACATCACACATATTCCCCACATTGTTCACCAAATGATGGTCAATATTTGTGGACGGATGGAGTACAAATGTAGTATTTGAGATAAATATATGCCCATGGTTTATTTCTCTATCTCTAATCGGATTGATTCAAAGTCTACTCATTTCTTTCTACAAAGTTTCACTACAAATAAGTAACAAAGACATGTAAACAAAGTAACAAAGTTTCACTACAAATAAGTAACAAAGTTTCACTACAAATAAGTAACAAAGACATGTAAAAAAAGTAACAAAGTTTCACTACAAATAAGTAACAAAGTTTCACCACGAGCACGACGGCTTCGGTGGCACGGTGGCGGTGGCGGTCTTGGCGCGCGCGAGGGCGACAGCGGCTCCGACGGCGAGGGCGAGGGCAGCGGCTCCGACGTACGGCGAGGGCTGGACGCGGCGCCGGCGCGTCTGCTCTCTGCTCTCTGCGCGCGCGAGGGCGACAGCGGCTCCGACGACGAGGGCGAGGGCGGCGGCTCCGACGACGAGGGCTAGACGCGGCGCCGGCGTGGCTGCTCTCTACGCACGGCGCGCGCGCGGTGGCGGTGGCGGTCTTGGCGCGCGCGAGGGCGACGGCGGCTCCGACGGCGAGGGCTGGACGCGGCGCGGCTGCTCGCTCTCTGCTCTCTGCTCTCTGCGCGGCGGGCAGTTCGATCTGGCTCTAGGGGAAGAAAGGAAGGGGAAGGCGCATTTAATACCCCCCTTTTAACACCAGTTCGGGGCTGGAACCGGTGTTAAAGGGGGGATTCGTTTCGCACGCACGAACCGGTGTTAAAGGGGGGCATTTATTTCATGCATTAAAGGGGCATTTTTAATTCAAAAAATAGGATATGAATTTAGAAAATTCATATCTTTTTCATTTCAACTCAGAAAAATATGAATAATATATCATAATTTTCAGAAAAATAATATCTATCCATTCATGTAAAAACATTTTATATTTACTTTACATGAAAATTTTCAAAATGATTAAAACACTTACATATAAATTTTGATTATTCAATTCAAACAAAAATAAATTGTTAAATCCTAAAACTTTGAACATAAGAAATATTAAGCATCTAAAAAGGAATCTAACCCTATTTTATTAGAGCAAATCATATTTTAATGCCGCGTCTTTTGTATTAACATTTTTGAATTGATTGGATATTTAAATGCCGCATCTTTTGTATACACTTGAATCTGACCAAGCCTCGCTCAACTTGCATTGTTTTTTTGATAAAATAGCATATTGTGAACCTAAAAATGATTTTTGTAAAAAATCATGAGCATCGTATCATGTACCTGTAGTTCATATCTGACCCACTTCCTGCCGATTCGGTAGGAATTTGTCTTTTTCACCAGAGGTGGACGGAAAGGTTTCAGATCCCCCTGTTGGTACATTGTCCATATAAGGTGGTCTAGTATTTTTGTAAAATGTTTTGGTAGTTTTTTGAATTAGCCATTTGGTGGTTGCTTCACAAAACCGTCCGTTTTTTATGCTCGTAAAATGGAAAATGCCTTTTTGGTGCGATAAAAAGGAAAACTTCCTCTTGCAACATTATTTGCCATGCCATGATGCACATGTATGCACAATATGGCCATATTATCACAAACTATGCCTTGATTCTAGGCATAACATTGGTCATTTGACCCGAAAGCCAAGAAACCTCGAATGAGATAGGTCATTTTATGAAGGTTTTTTTGAGACATAATCAATATACCAAGTTTGAGATTTTTCCTTCTAACTATGTCACATAATATAACACCACGTGAAGGTTTTGCACTGTTTCAATCTTTTTTTATTTTTTTATCCCCGTTTTAAACTATCGACAAACTTTGTCGAACAACGGGCATGATGATTCTTAGCTAGGGGCCAAGCCTCGCTCAACTTGCATTGTTTTTTTGATAAAATAGCATATTGTGAACCTAAAAATGATTTTTGTAAAAAATCATGAGCATCGTATCATGTACCTGTAGTTCATATCTGACCCACTTCCTACCGATTCGGTAGGAATTTGTCTTTTTCACCAGAGGTGGACGGAAAGGTTTCAGATTCCCCTGTTGGTACATTGTCCATATAAGGTGGTCTAGTATTTTTGTAAAATGTTTTGGTAGTTTTTTGAATTAGCCATTTGGTGGTTGCTTCACAAAACCGTCCGTTTTTTATGCTCGGAAAATGGAAAATGCCTTTTTGGTGCGATAAAAAGGAAAACTTCCTCTTGCAACATTATTTGCCATGCCATGATGCACATGTATGCACAATATGGCCATATTATCACAAACTATGCCTTGATTCTAGCCATAACATTGGTCATTTGACCCGAAAGCCAAGAAACCTCGAATGAGATAGGTCATTTTATGAAGGTTTTTTTAAGACATAATCAATATACCAAGTTTGAGATTTTTTCTTCTAACTATGTCACATAATATAACACCACGCAAAGGTTTTGCACTGTTTCGATCTTTTTTTATTTTTTTATCCCCGTTTTAAACTATCGACAAACTTTGTCGAACAACGGGCATGATGATTCTTAGCTAGGGGCCAAGCCTCGCTCAACTTGCATTGTTTTTTTGATAAAATAGCATATTGTGAACCTAAAAATGATTTTTGTAAAAAATCATGAGCATCGTATCATGTACCTGTAGTTCATATCTGACCCACTTCCTGCCGATTCAGCAGGAATTTGTCTTTTTCACCAGAGGTGGACGGAAAGGTTTCAGATCCCCCTGTTGGTACATTGTCCATATAAGGTGGTCTAGTATTTTTGTAAAATGTGTTGGTGGTTTTTTGAATTATCCATTTGGTGGTTGCTTCACAAAACCGTCCGTTTTTTATGCTCGGAAAATGGAAAATGCCTTTTTGGTGCGATAAAAAGGAAAACTTCCTCTTGCAACATTGTTTGCCATGCCATGATGCACATGTATGCACAATATGGCCATATTATCACAAACTATGCCTTGATTCTAGCCATAACATTGGTCATTTGACCCGAAAGCCAAGAAACCTCGAATGAGAATGCAACTAATAGTAAGTTACATAAAGCCGAACTGGAACTGAAAATTAAGATACATAAAAGAACTGAAAATTAAGATACATGGCCAGATTAAGTAACAATCGGCCGAACTTGTTTCGGAATGTTGGAGTGATTCAGTCATGCTCCTGTCTACACCTGTAATACTCGCCACTGTAGTCGTCGTACTCGCCGCCGCCGTCATCGCTGTCGTCATCGGGGTCGCCGTAATTGAACCTCTGGAGAGTACGCGTGGGCTGGACTTGAGGGTAGCGCGTGGGCTGGACTTGAGGGTAGCGCAGACGGGGGTTAGAGTCAGCGGCAGTGTCATAGGCCATGACGCTCTGGAGAGTCCGACCGCGCCACCATAGCTGACGGCCGGCCTCGTTGAAGTTAGGAGGAGGTGGGCCGTCCTCCTCGTGCCTGGCGAGCGCCCTCTCACGCCGATCCACGAAGAAGGCTTCCCAAGTAGGGAAATAGTCGGGATGCCATCTGGGATTCCTCCGCTGCTCCGGCGTGAGCTCGAAGTAGTAGTGGTTCGTGATGGCCATCCGGCGCGCCACACCTAGAGGGACGGGAGGAACCATCATGCCTCCGACGCTCAGCATCCAGCCGACGGGGACACAGTAGCCCGGCGGGCAGGGGTAGTTCGAGGCGCAAAGCGCCTCCGCCTCCCTGGGGGTTAGTGCTACGGTGGAAGCCATGGGAAAGAGTGATGAGGTTGCATATATGAGTCTAGAGATGTGCAATGACAATGGAGGCCAACCCTACATATATATAGTGAACTAGCGGGAAGAACTGGAGGGAAGAACTGGCGGGAAGAAAAATGGCGGGAAGAAAAATGGCGGGAAAAAATGGCGGGATGACCCTTTAGTCCCGGTTGGAGACACCAACTGGGACTAAAGATGAACCTTTAGTCCCGGTTGGAGACACCAACCGGGACAAAACACGAGTCAGCACTAATAATAGGGGTAAGTGTCGACATTATGTCGTGCGACGTGTACCTTGTCCCGGATGGTGTCACCAACCGGGACTAAAGATGAACCTTTAGTCCCGGTTGGAGACACCAACCGGGACAAAACACGAGCCAGCACTAATAATAGGGGTGAGTGTCGACATTATGTCGTGCGGCGTGTACCTTGTCCCGGATGGTGTCACCAACTGGGACTAAAGATGAACCTTTAGTCCCGGTTGGAGACACCAACCGGGACTAAACACGAGTCAGCACTAATAATAGGGGTGAGTGTCGACATTATTTCGTAAGTGTCGACACTATGTCGAGCTGCTTGTACTATAAATAGGCATCCTTGTGAGTCCAGTCCTCCAGCCAGTTTGAGGCATCTCCAAGATGGTTTTCGAGAGCAGGGACACCACTACGGCCAGTTTCAGGGAGATGCCGACGGAGCCCAGTCCTCCGGCATCTCCGAGAAACTGGTCATAGAGGCACTCCCTAATATGTGAAATTAGTTAGCTCCCAGGTGTATTGATCTAGTTAGAGAAGTTACAAAGCTGCAAGATGGTTTTCGAGAGCAGGGACACCACTGCGGCCAGTTTCAGGGAGATGCCGATGGAGCCCAGTCCTCCAGCATCTCCAAGAAACTGGTCATAGAGGCACTCCCTAATATGTGACCGCGCGCGTTTGGAGATCAGATCTTAATGGTAAGTACGAATCGGGACAACTTCTTCTCATAGTCTCGGTCCATCCACAAAACAAGACTAACACTCAAGACATGTATTAATATTAAAAACATGAACTAGAGTTACATAATATGAGCATGAACTTCTTGGCATATGTCCTTCCTTATGATCGCTTCAGACGAAACCATGGAGCATCTTCTTTACTTAACGAAATGCTTGGGTCAGTTTTCACTGTGAAGGGCGGAATTTCATCAAACTTATTATAATCTTCTGACATGTCTGTCTTGTCCTCGATTCCCACGATGTTTCTTTTCCCTGAAAGAACTATGTGACGCTTTGGCTCATCATATGATGTATTCGTTTGCATATTTTTTCTTTTTTTTTTGGTCTGGAGGACATGTCCTTCACATAGAAAACCCGAGCCACATCATTGGCTAGGACGAATGGTTCGTCTAAGTTCTTGTCTACCTTCATAAGATTGTTGAGATCCACCGTTGTCATTTCGTACTTCTTGTCTACCTCAACCCCTCCTCCTGTTAGCTTGACCCATTTGCATCGAAACAAGGGGACCTTAAAATTAGGTCCATAGTCAAGTTTCCATATCTCCTCTATGAACCCATAAGACGTGGTCTTCTGCCCATTGTCTTCTGATGCATCGAAGCGGACACCACTATTTTGGTTGGTGCTCTTTTTATCTTGGCCTATCGTGTAAAATGTATTCCCATTTATCTCGTACCCTTGGAAAGTACATACAGTCGAAGATGGTGTCCTGGCCAACAAGTACAGCTGATCCCCAACAGTGGTGTTATTCGTGAGAAGTCTTTGCAGCCAGCCGCCAAAACTCGCCATGTGTTCACTTATAATCCATTCATCAGACTGCCCCGGGTGTTTGAGGCGTATTAAATTCTTGTGTTCATTGATATACGGGGCAACCAAGATAGATCTTTGTAAAACCGTGTAGTGTGCTTGATTGAGAGAATGCCCGTCCCTACATATCATTGCTTTACATCCTAGGGTGCCTTTTCCACGCAGTCTCCCCTCATGTCGTGATTCTGGAACACCAATCGCCTTAAGGTCAGGAATAAAATCAACACAGAACTCAATGACCTCCTCTGTTACATAGCCCTTGGAGATGCTTCCTTCTGGCCTAGCACGATTATGAACATATTTCTTTAAGACTCCCATGTACCTCTCAAAGGGGAACATATTGTGTAGAAATACAGGACCGAGAATGGCAATCTCTTCTACTAGGTGAACCAGGAGATGCGTCATAATATTGAAGAAGGATGGTGGGAACACCAACTCAAAGCTGACAATACATTGGGCCACATCTGTTTGTAACCCTGGTAGGCTTTCTGGATCGATTACCTTCTGAGATATTGCATTGAGGAATGCACATAGCTTCACAATGGGTACTCGAACATTTTCAGGTAGAAGCCCCCTCAATGCAATCGGAAGCAATTGTGTCATAATCACGTGGCAGTCATGAGACTTCAGGTTTTGGAATTTTTTCTCTGCCATATTTATTATTCCCTTTATATTCGACGAGAAGCCAGACGGGACCATGATACTGCTCAGACATTCAAAAAAGATTTCCTTCTCTGTTGGTAAGAGCGTACTGGCAGGAGTTAAGTGGCATCGTTTACCCTTCTCGTTCTCAGGATGCATAAGCTCTTTAGGGGCTTTCAGACGTTGTTGGTCCTGCCGTGCTTCCGGTGTATCTTTTGTCTTCCCATACACTCCTAGAAAGCCTAGCAGGTTCATGCAAACATTCTTCGTCACGTGCATCACGTCGATTGAAGAGCGGACCTCTAAGACTTTCCAATAGGGTAGGTCCCAAAATATAGATTGCTTCTTCCACATGGGCACGTGTCCGGCATCGTCATTCGGAACAGATAAACTGCCAGGACCTTTTCCAAAGATTACTTCTAGGTCCTTGACCATACCAAATACCTCCTCACCGGTACGGAGGACAGGCTTCCTCCGGGGTTCTGCCAGACGTTTGAAATGCTTGCCTTTATTTATTACTGGATGCAGGTTCGGAAGAAATCGGCGATATCCTAGGTACACAACCTTCTTGCATTTATCCAAATATACACTTTCAGTCTCATCTAAACAGTGTGTGCATGCATTGTATCCCTTGTTTGTCTGTCCTGAAATGTTACTAAGAGCAGGCCAATCATTGATGGTTACGAAAAGCAATGCTCGTAGGTCAAATGGCTCCCCTTTGTGCTCATCCCACATACGTACACCTGGTTTGGCCCACAGCTATAAAAGTTCTTCAACTAATGGCCTTAGGTACACATCAATGTCGTTGCCGGGTTGCCTCGGGCCTTGGATGAGAACTGGCATCATAATGAACTTCCTCTTCATACACAACCAAGGAGGAAGGTTATAGACACATAGAGTCACATGCCAGGTGCTGTGACTGCAGCTCTGCTCACCAAAAGGATTCATGCCGTCTGTACTTAGACCAAACCTTAAGTTCCTTGCGTCATGTGCGAAGTCCGGGTACTCTCGCTCGACTTTTCTCCACTGTGACCCATCAGCGGGGTGTCTCAACATCGCGTCTTTCTTACGGTCTTCCATGTGCCATCGCAACAACTTGGCATGCTCTTTATTTCTGAAGAGACGTTTTAACCGTGGTATTATAGGAGCATACCACATAACCTTGGCGGGAACCTTCTTCCTAGGGGCCTCGCCCTCAACATCGCCAGGATCGTCTCGTTTGATCTTATACCGCAGTGCAGTGCATACTGGGCATGCATCCAAATTCTCGTACGTCTCAGCGCGGTAGAGGATGCAGTCATTAATGCAGGCATGTATCTTCTGCACGTCTAATCCTAGAGGGCAGACAACCTTCTTTGCTTGGTATGTACTGTCGGGCAACTCATTATTTCTTGGAAGAAGATTCTTCATTTTTACCAACAACTTTGAAAATGCGCTGTCAGTCACACCATTCTCTGCCTTCTATTGCAGCAAATCCAGTGTGGTACCTAGCTTTTTATGGCCATCTTCGCAAGTTGGATACAATAATGTTTTGTGATCCTTTAACATCTGCTCCAGCTTCTCCTTCTCCTTTTCAGTTTCACATTCTTCCTTTGCATCAGTAATGACCCGACCAAAATCGTCATCAGCGGGCCCATCTGCTCCCTCTTGATCTTCATTATCTACCCCCGTTGCAGTATCATCATATTCATGATACATATTATGATAGTTGTCATCATCCTCTTCTTCTTCGTTGTCTTCCATCACAACCCCTTTTTCTCCGTGCTTGGTCCAACAATTATAGCTGGGCATGAAACCGGATCGAAGTAGGTGGGCGTGAATGGTTCTGGTATTTGAGTAGTCTTTCTTGTTCTGACAGTGAACACACGGACATCACATAAAACCATTGTGACCACGGTTTGCATTAGCCACAACGATGAAATTTTGGAGGCCCGTAATGTACTCGGAAGTGTGGCGGTCACCGTACATCCATTGCCGGTTCATCTGCATTAATATGTAGTATATATCAAAAATTAATAGGGAGATGACCATTTATATATATAGTACATCAATGACACATGAAAGGATAGTTTCCGACCTCGACCGAGACGAAAAGAGCAACAAGAAAACTTATTTTGAGCTCTCGGACATTTCACCGAACACCTCTTGTGCATATGAAAAAACACAAACTAGCACTCTTCACACCCTCTTGCTAGGTTCCAAAATGAGATGGTGAAAAAATGGAAGAGTGGGATGTGTGGGCTGCGGTGATGTCTTATATAGCCCCCCCTTTAACACCGGTTCATGCCATGAACCGGTGTTAAAGGGGGGCTGCACGGGCCACTGTTGCAGGGTCGCCACGAACCGGTGTTAAAGGGGGGCTCCTTTTTTGCCGCAGGGGCCACGCTGGTACGCCCCCCCCCCCCCTAAAGCCCTTTTTCTGAATCAACAAAAGGCCTTGTTTCCACTAGTGGATACGCAAAACCATTTAACTTTTTAGTTTATATAGTTTATTACAAAATGCTGTAAAAAATTAAAATCAGATATTACGCACGCACGCGCGCGCACACACGCACACGCACGCACGCACGCACGCACTAAACCGTCGGTAGACTAAGCTCGCTGGTACCATTTCTAAGTGTCTGCACTTATAGTCCAGAAGCTGCCGTGCTTCCATACGTCAAAATGTGTACTATAGATTCAGTGTATATCCTTTGAAATCTTTAGCATAATAGAATTGCAGACGCTCACCCCCTCCCCCTCCCCTCCCACTTGGATCGGACACGCCCTGAGCGAAAGAACACTTTGAAGAAGCGTATATTTTTTCCGCAACCACTTCCTCCACTCAAAACAATGTGACTTCCTAGGAATATCTTAAGTCAAGCATTGGAAATTTTGAGCAACAATAAATTTTTAAATATACAGACTGTATACTTGAAGTTCATACAATATGCATGAATTTTCCTTGAGAAGTGTTTCAAAAATATAATGGTTGTTAGTAACTATATAAATTTATACTATAAAAGAACTATTGTTAAAGCTATATTTTAAAGACCTTGTCAATGTTTAAAACATCAATTTTTTTGTGAACTGGAGGAAGTAAAAGGCGACATGCTATGTTGTAGTATAAGTTTTTTTAGTAGACCTAAATCGTCACAAGGTAGGGTTTGGATTGGGCTTTGAAAATACCGAAATGAAAATAGCAAGCCAAAGCTAGGCCCATCTGGTCCATAACAGTAACACTGGCTTTTCCCTATTAATTTTTAGTATAGAACACGTAACTATGCCTATTTTTGAATAATATACTCCCTCCGATCCATATTAGTTGACTTGGATTTACCAAAAATTGAATGAACCTATATACTAAATAGTAGATTCAATTAAATTTAGACAAACTTGAGTCAACTAATATGGATCGGAGGGAGTACAAGATTTTACATATTACTAGAATGTGCAAATCTAGTAATATGGGAGTTCAAAAAAAAAAGAATGTGCAAATTTTCAGGAAATGCTCCGTAAAGAAAATTAGAGGTTGAGCTAGCCATCGGACTTCTAGATGGGCTGCCCCTGCATAGGTTTAGGTGTAAGAAACCACAAAAACCACAACTAGAGGAGAAAAAACAAAAGGCAAACAAGCTTGTTTATTGCACAACACGTGTTGGGCTCCTTCGCCAGAGAGGTTTGGTAACGTCCCCCCACCCCCACCCCCACTTTGACTCCACCACTTCACGCTGTAAGCAAGCACACCATATGTAGAATGGTGGCCTCGACAATATCGATGCAAGACGGAAAGGAAATCAATGCCCTAATTTTTCTCGCAATACGCGACATCTAGCTGGAAAGGAACATTAGAGATTTTGACATGTTGCCTTCCATGCCGACGAAGGTATGTCACAAAAGTATAGTAGAACTTGGGGAATGGAAAACTGCTAAATTGTACTCCCTCCGTTATAAAATATAAGATGTTTTAAGTTTGTAAAAAAAAATGTATCTATAGTTGTTTTAGTGTGTGGATTTACTCTAAACTTAACTGAACCTATATACTAAAAGTAGTCTAGATATATTTACTTTATAAAACTAAAACATCGTATATTTTGAAACGGAGAAAGTACGGGTTTTGGGGAGATAGCTGGTCCTCGTTTTCTCTTTACGCGGAGCTCCGTTGCTTGTTCTAAACTCTTTTTCCATCTTAATACAAAAAAAGTCACACAGGTTGTGTACTCCAAAAAAAACATGGGCTGGCCCAAAAGCATTTGGGCATAGCTACAATCAAGTCCACGAGGCTGTGCCATGCTGGGCCTGATACCGAATTTTCAGAGATGCCATGTCTAGCCCACAGGATTATTTGCCATTCGTAGAGTAATTGCGCAACGCAGTAAGGACCACGAAGCCACTGAAGCCTCCATGCAACACACGGTCAGACGAGTAGTAGAGGTTATAACTTCTAGTACATAGACATCAGGGTAGACTTTCTACGCATGAAAACTCGCTTTAAATCAGAAGACCCAGTCCAGAAACACGGACTGTACATTAGTCACACATCCACAGCGATGTTCCATCGATCTGGATGCAGATTTTCAGAAGCGAAACACAGCGCTTACAAGCGCACACTGCGTGTTCGATAAACTAGATGACTACTAGATGAGATGGACGTATCGATCTGCCGCACAACGGTCCAGGAAAAATCAGGCCGAATTATTGGGGGGAGGAGGAAATGCGACGAGAGCGATGTGGTCGATTTAAGCCCATGAATTCCGCTCAAGGTTCAGATGAATGCGTCCCAGTGTCCACTCAGGTCTTTTCTTTTCTTTTCTAGCTGACAATGTCGGATATGATATCTCTCCAGCGCCAGAGATTGTATACTCCTGTTGTGAGCCTCTCATCACCTCGCATTAGTAACTGACAGTGGCGACAAGCGCACTGTCAGACATTGTGCTGCTACTGCTGTTTCCCAGCCAGCCATATGATATAGTCCTCGGTTTTACAGTTGATAACAACGCATTTCGCATTAGGTTTTGGATGGTTGCATCAGATAGTTGTAATAATTGACGGGGAACTTTGATAGTCCAGACATGCCGGAACATACATGATTCACTCACTGCATAAGCAAAGCAAAGTTCAGTGCAGACTGCAGAGATAGCTAGCTAAAAGCATGCAGTAGATTGTAGTACAAGAGTATCAGACACTTGTACTGTCGAAAGTCAAGTGGAGTACTCTACAAAATCGATCATAGCCAAACACAATAACACATGTACTACACTGCCTGTACTCTCGTGTACCGCAATGAATGACCGGATGTCTGAATCTGATGATGCACGCACCTGCAACAAGCAAGCGTGCTATCCTCCTTGGCGTCAAGTACAGGGCAGGCATATACTCCACTTTCTCCACTTAATTTCCCCAGATCAATTAGTCCTAACCCGGCCCCAAGTCTCCTTTCAGGTATCGACCCACCAGGCTGCTGGATTCAGAAACGAACTTCTAATTGGCTACCGGATCGATAGCATAAATTAGTACTCCAGAAAAAGTGGTGTGATCTAATCTGAATTCGCCAATTCGGTTAAAATTATGCACCTGACAGCGATGTCAAACCCAAGTTGAGTTCTGCTCCGAGCCCCATTGGCCAGCCTCTGTTAATGAACCCCACATGAATGTCTATATCTAAAAGGAGCAGCACTGCGGTAAGTCACCGATAAACAAACCGTGGTTTGCAGCTCGTTGCCGGGCCAAAGAGTTGATGAGTCCGACACGTCAACTCCGCCGGCGGCTGCGGCGGCGGCGGCGACGGTCTACGGCCGGAAAGGTCGCCGTTGTTTAGCCATCGCGGAAGGTTCGCTCGCCCTCGTGCTGTGCCCCAATCGTGGTCGCTCGCTGATGGTAATGTTATATGTTGATCCAAATTTTACAAAGTATAGGCTAACTTCTGACGAGTGGAGCGAGGCCCGTCGCCGGAGGCTTGGGCCGAGTGTACGGGGGGCGACAGGGACGCCTGTGAGGGGTGCGGGGGGCGACAGCCCCCCGTGGTACGGTACGGATCGTCGAAGACATAGGTTTCCACCGATATATAAACCCCTTGTAAGCCGCCGGTTGGGATGTGTTGCATCTGTGAAATCCCGGCGTTTGTAAACACTCCTCGATATAGTGAAGTTTCGCTGGCTGGCGCCCGTGGTTTTTTCCTCTCTTTGTTGGAGAGGTTTTTCCACGTTAAATCTGTGTCCCCTTGCTGTGTTTTTCGTTTTCGTTCTTCGTTATCTTCTTGTCGCAATTGTAACAAGTGGTATCAGAGCCCCAGGTTCTAATCTAGGGTTTGCGACATGTCGTCATTGAAGTTCGATCTACCACAGCTGGACTACACCACAAGATTCTCCTTGTGGCAGGTGAAGATGCGGGCGATTCTCGCCCAAACTTCTGATCTGGATGAAGCGTTGGATGGATTCGGTGAAAAGGATGCTAAGACCTAGTCCGCCGAAGAGAAGCGGAAGGACCGTAAGGCTTTGTCTTTGATTCAACTTCATCTGTCCAATAATATTTTGCAGGAAGTACTGGAGATGAAATCTGCTGCTGCCCTATGGGAAAAACTGGAAACGATCTGTGTGTCAAAGGATCTAACCAGTAAGATGAACGTGAAGATGAAGTTGTTCTCGCACAGGCTGCAAGAAGGTGGATCGGTAATGAATCACATATCTGTTTTTAAAGAGATTGTTTTAGACTTGCAGTCTATGGAGGTAAAATATGATGATAAGGATTTAGCTCTTCTACTCTTATGCTCGTTGCCTAGTTCCTATACACACTTTCGTGATACAATATTGTTGAGCCGTGATGAACTAACCCTTGCCGAAGTACATGACGCCCTCAAACAGAGGGAAAAGATGAAAACTATGGTAGGGTCAGATGGGACGTCATCCAAGGCTGAGGCTCTGCAGGTTCGTGGCAGGACCGAGCAGAGGTACAACAACTATGGCAACAGAGATAAGAGCAAGGACGGTAGAAGTCGTTCAAAGTCCAAGGGAAAGGATAAATTCTGCAGGTATTGTAAGAAATCTAATCATGTTATTGATGATTGTTGGAAGTTGCAGAATAAGGAGAAAAGAAACGGAACTTACCAACCGAAAGATAGGACTGAAGGTTCTGGTAAGGCTGTTGTTGTTTCTGATAGTTCTGATGGTGAATGCTTAGCTGTTTTTGCTGCTTGTGCTTCTCGTGATGATGAATGGATACTTGATACTGCATGTTCGTTTCATATTTGATGTAACAAAGATTGGTTCAGTTCATATGAGTCTGTGCAGACTGGAGATTTTGTGCGTATGGGGAATGACAACCCATGTCATATCGTTGGTGTTGGATATGTTAAGATTAGGACACATGATGGCGTGACACACACGTTGAGTGAGGTGAAGCACATTCCAAGCATGGCCAGAAATTTGATCTCCTTGAGTACCATGGACGTTGATGGATACAAGTATGCCGGTGGGCATCGAGTTCTGAAGGTATCAAAAGGTTCTCTTATTCACATGATAGGTGATATGAATTCTGCTAAATTATATGTTCTTAGAGGTAGCACTTTGCCTGGTATTGTTGCTGCTGTTACTTCTAATGATTCTGATGATTCTGGTAAAACACATCTATGGCATATGCGTCTTGGGCATATGAGCGAACAAGGCATGGAAGAGTTGGTCAAGAGAGAGCTGATTGATGGTTGCAACTTGAGTAAGTTTGAGTTCTGTGAGCACTGCATCTTTGGTAAGCATAAAAGAGTTAAATTCAATGCTTCCGTTCATACCACCAAAGGCATATTAGATTATGTGCATGCTGATGTATGGGGTCCGTCCCGTAAGACTTCTATTGGTGGTGCTAATTATATGCTTACTATTATTGATGATTACTCAAGAAAGGTGTTGCCTTATTTTCTGAAGCATAAATCTGATGTTTTTGATGCTTTTAAGAAGTGGAAAGTTATGGTTGAAAAACAGACCGAAAAGAAGGTAAAGGTACTACGTACTGACAATGGTATGGAATTCTGTTCTAATGAGTTTGAGGAGTTTTGCAGTAACGATGGCATGATCAGGCATCACACCATCCCATATACTCCTCAGCAGAATGGCGTGGCAGAGCGTATGAACAGAACCATCATCTCGAGGGCTCGTTGTATGTTGTCTAATGCAGGTATGCATAGGCGTTTCTGGGCTGAAGCAGCCAACACAGCATGTTACCTCATCAACAGGTCACCTTCTATTCCACTTGAGAAGAAAACTCCCATTGAGGTATGGTCAGGTTCGCCTGCTGATTATTCACAGTTGAGAGTTTTTGGCTGCACTGCATATGCTCATGTTGATAATGGAAAGTTAGAGCCTAAGGTTGTTAAGTGCATATTCCTTGGTTATGGTTCAGAAGTTAAAGCATATAAACTATGGAATCCTGAAACTAAAAGGATTTTGCTAAGTAGAAACGTTGTTTTCAATGAGTCCGTTATGTATCATGATAGCTTGCCATCAGATACCTCTCCTGTTGCTGTTGGAGAGGAGAGAGTTAATATGCAGGTGGAGAACCTGCAGAAAACTGTTGATAGTGATGTTATCGTTGAAGATACACATGAGGAAAATATTGATGATATTGTTGTTCAACACTCACCTACTGTTTTGCAGCAGCCACATGAGTCCATTGCTGCTGATAGACCGAGGCATAACTATGGTCCTCGTCCTCGTTTAATTAAAGAGTGTAATCTTGTACATTATGCTTTGAGTTGTGCTGAACAGGTGGAGAACGATTTTAAACCTGCTACATATAATGAAGCCATTGCATCCATTGACCGTGAGAAGTGGGTTTCTGCTATGCAAGAAGAGATGCAATCGCTTGAGAAAAATGGCACATGGGATGTTGTGCGCTTGCCTAAACAAAAGAAGACGGTTCGCTGCAAGTGGATCTTCAAGAAAAAGGAAGGTCTATCTCCCAAAGAGCCTTCAAGGTACAAGGCAAGGTTAGTAGCAAAAGGGTTCAGCCAGATTCCAGGTATTGATTACAATGATGTGTTCTCTCCAGTTGTGAAGCATAGTTCCATTCGTACTTTCTTTAGTATTTTGGCTATGCGTGATCTTGAGCTTGAGCAGTTAGATGTCAAGACTGCTTTTCTGCATGGAGAGCTTGATGAGGAAATATACATGGACCAACCAGAAGGGTTCATAGTGCCTGGTAAAGAGGATTTTGTGTGCAAATTAAAGAAGTCTCTTTATGGCTTAAAGCAATCTCCAAGACAGTGGTATAAAAGGTTTGATTCATTTATGATCTCACATGGCTTTGAGAGGTCTAAATATGATAGTTGTGTTTATATCAAGTTTGTTGATGGGTCACCTATATACTTGCTGCTATATGTTGATGATATGTTAATTGCTGCCAAGGGCATGAAAGAAATCACTACTTTGAAGGCACACCTAAGTAGTGAGTTTGAGATGAAGGATCTTGGTGCTGCTAAGAAGATCTTAGGTATGGAGATTACCCGAGATAGAAAATCTGATTTGTTATTTCTTAGTCAGCAAAGTTATATTAAGAAAGTTTTTCATCGTTTTAATATGGATGGTGCCAACTCAGTTAGTACTCCTATTGCTCCTCATTTTAAATTGTCAGTTTCTCAATGTCCTACTACTGATGAAGAGTTTGAGTACATGTCAAAGGTGCCATATTCTAGTGCTGTTGGTTCTTTGATGTATGCCATGGTTTGTTCTCGTCCTGATTTATCATATGCTATGAGTTTGATAAGTAGATACATGGCTAATCCTGGTAAAGAACATTGGAAGGCTGTTCAGTGGGTTTTCAGGTACCTTCTTGGCACTTTCAATGCTTGTTTGAAGTTTGGCAGGACCGGTGAGGGACTCGTTGGCTATGTGGATTCAGATTTTGCTGCCGATTTGGATAAGGGAAGATTCCTCACAGGTTATGTGTTTAATGTTGGAGGTTGTGCTGTTAGCTGGAAGGCTATATTGCAGGCTGTTGTTGCACAATCTACTACTGAAGCTGAATACATGGCTATTGCTGAAGCTTGCAAAGAATCTGTTTGGTTGAAAGGTTTGTTTGCTAAGCTTTGTGGAGATGATTCTTGCATTACTTTGTTTTGTGACAGTCAAAGTGCCATATACCTTACAAAAGATCAGATGTTCCATGAGAGAATAAGCACATTGATGTCAAGTACCATTTTGTTAGAGACATTGTTGCTCAAGGTAAATTAAAGGTATGCAAGATCAGCACTCATGATAATCCTGCTGATATGATGACTAAACCTGTTCCTGTTGCTAATTAGCCCAAGTGGCTATTGGCGCCGAAAGTATTTGCTTTGTTTGTTCAGGGAGATGTTTGCTGTTGATGCTACAAGGAGGAATTTGTCTCAAGGTGGAGTTTGTTATATGTCTCAGGGAGATGTTTGCTTTGTTTCTATGGTTTTTTCCTCTCTTTGTTGGAGAGGTTTTTCCACGTTAAATCTGTGTCCACTTGCTGTGTTTTTTGTTTTCGTTCTTCATTATCTTCTTGTCGCAATTGTAACAGGTAACATCGCGCCACGGGGGGTGGTAGATGCAGGATGGACGTAAGCAATGAGCCGTGCACGCAACAGCGTGCCATCCCTGCAGACCACAACATCCCAGTCATGAGCGATCGGGGTTCATTCATTAAATGAAGCTGCGCGTCGTGGGGCCATTACCTTGGGAAATGCGCACGCACGACTAGTTTGAAAACCAAGTCCGCATTTACATCAAACGAACGACATTTTCGGCGATGTATTACTAGAAGCGGAGAACAAAATCCTGTTCTGTTGTCTTGTCAGAAGTAACTTGAGAGGGCATTGTGTCCCTCGTTCCTGAACCCTGATCACCTTGCTTCTGAACCAAGACTCTTTTCTTAGACTGACAGACGGACAGCTCGTATGAAGGAGCGAACGGGGTTCAGTTCAGGAACCGACCGCCCAAAACCCCGGCAAGATCTCTTTCGCAAAAGGCCCTTTCCCGCGAATTGTTAAGGTAGGGCGAAAGCAAGGTCGATCGACCCATGGTATTGCCGGTGCTTCGCTATCGGTGCCTACGCGGCTCCATGTCAGAATTGGGGCTCTTTCAGGTGTAAAGTCGCCACCTACCTACTGCTTCTTCTGGAATATGCGCGCCCCCATCCGTCTGAAGATTCACCTCTGAAAGGATCTCCTACCAGAAAAGTTCCAGCCTGTATTAGTTCTGCCCAAACCCTCACTCATCCCTCTCCTGCTTTCCAAGTCGGAAATTAGATGTTGCCTATCGATTGATCTCACTTCACCTGGTTAGGTCGGAAACCCTGCGAGTGGCACACAGGTTAACTGCAAACTTTGCCCCGTTTCTTCTCCTTCCGGAGCATTTTCAACAATGCTTCCAACATGGACTCAAACAAATAAATACAGGATAAGAAGATTTGACACAGAGAGACAGCTATGGGCTGCGAAGGATGGAAAGTAAAAAAAACGTCACTCAAGAAAATGCCAAGAATTGCGGGTTTCCAGCTGCCTACAGGAGGAACAGTCAACAGTTTCAGAAATCTTCAGTAAAAGCTGTACAAGTAGCAGCCGTGGAGCTTCGAACATCACTGTACCACCAGCTGTACACTTGTACGGCTCACGAAAAGAAGAAGAAAAAGAGCAGCTGTACTATTCAGAAAATTTTGGTGTTGTGTGCATCGAGGGTGATACGCACAATCGGAAAATGAGGCGTAACTGGTACAGTACGTATCCGCTAGGATGTCAGGTTGTCAATTCATTTTCTTTTGAAACAATGCAAAAGCTTTGCCTTTTATTGATATAGTAGAAAAGAGCTGACTCGTTTATGAAGAAAACTGGCCAAAAAAAGATACAACACAACGCCACACGCCAGACCTAAGGCTACGTTTCACAAGGGGTCGATGATCAACCAGGTCGACACCACACTTCAACACAAAAGGCGGAGGCAAAAGACTGGAGCCATCGCTCCAACTACCACGTCAGCTCCGGGCCGCGCCCCACCTGGCCGATGATGAATCCGCCTCCGCCAAACCACCAAAACACACCCAGATCCCTCTGTCCGGTGGACATCCAAAACGAGTCCCCAAGAGGCAAAGAGACACAAGAGCGTCGTCCACACCCGATCCCGCGAGGGATCTAGGGTTTCCCCCGGAGAGCCCGAACGGAGGAGCAAGAAACGTCCGCTTCGACGACGACTTCAAGGACGCTGCGCCCACGGGCGTCGTCGGTCCCGGCCACCGCCAGGACAAGGCATTCGCCAACGGAAGAGTCCCAAACCTCACGCCCGCCCAATAAGATCCCCCGCCAAGATCCCGACGATCATCAAGCATCCCTTCTGCCGCCACGCCTAGGCTCCCCGGCACCGCAACGAAAGCCACCGTCCGAATCATCACCGTTGCCCATGATATAGTTGCCGAAAAACAACCAGAGCGAACCCGGGTCGCCGCCATCGCGAGCCACCATAACACCTCCATAGTGGTCCAGATCGAGCCCCGGATGATCCCGCGTCACCACGACGAGCCCTCCGTCCATGCGTCACCCGCCAAGCGCCACCGCCCTCCGACCACACACACAGACGCGCCTCTACCGCGCCATCCAGCCTCCCGTGCTGGCAGAGAGCCCCAAACATGGCTAGACGAGGCCCCCCATGCGGTCACCACGCGTCAGAGCCACGGCCTGCTCAAGCCCATCTAGGCCTAGATGGGCCCCTCCACCGAGCGCAAGCCGACCGTCGAGAGCTCTAAGCGCCACCAAGCCGTCCACACGCCATCAAATATACAGCTTTATTCATTCCTGCAAGACAAACCGAAACGAAATCGACACATATCCCCGACATGCATTCGTGATGGACCGCTCATCCCGACCTTACACGCATTATCTATCTATAGCAAAGCGGTGTTCTCAACGTCACGAACGATTTCGGAAAGCCAAATTACAAAGAGCTACACTGAGAACTACTTACACGGACAATATTCTTCTCCACATGCTAGAGACAGAGCAGACATCTGTGCCGTGCGCGGCGTCCGCGACAGGGATGCCACCACGGCTTCTTTCTTCTTCTTTCGAGCATCAAGATTGCGAGGTGTCGAGGCCGGAGAACTGCAAATTGTTAATTAGTGACCGTCGCTTTAGTTAGTAGTACGAGTGAAAAAAGCCAAGCATGGACATTGCGAGAGGGACCAGCTAGCCGGTTAAGTATATGGCAATCAAATCATTCTGGCCAATGTCGTCCCCTACGCACCAAAACTTCTCCGTCACGTCCTCCGCCTCTCCTCGTCAGCTAGTAGGCTCGAATTGTACGTTCCTTCCAAAAAATCATGTGCTTTTCCATCGCGTTGGTTCAGCTGTAGCTTTTCATCCCTGTACTCGATCGTCTCGACTCTCCGCCTCCGGTGGTCATATTTTGGGTGTTGTTTGTTTGGTGCACCAGGGCCAAGCACATAACTCTCTGGCTTTATCTATATCCAAAATAAAAACCATGAATCTTCTCGTGCACAAATATGCAAACAAAAATCATGAAAGGTGATTGAGAGATTTTCTACGTACTTGATGATCCAGGCAAGCAAGGGAGTGGGTACCTTTTTATTCTCATGAGGGTATAGTGGTAGGTACTCTTTTGCTCTAGGCAAGTAAGGTATTATCACGTGAACAACAATACATTTGCAGTGAACGTACCTACTTATAAGAAGATCCAAACGTCTCTGCTTTCACATAGAAATGCCGGCGCTAGAGAAAAAAAAATGGAGTTTCTTGGCTATTCCGAACGAACTACCTATTTGTAGCTGTTGGATTGGACGGCCAAGGATCTCCGGAAAAAGGCGTGCGCCAACTAACAGTCATGGAGGGAACCTAAGCTAGCAGCTAGCAGTCGTTAGACCGTGCCAAACCGCTAATTCCCTGCTATGATGGCGTTATGTTGTAAGTATCTTATAATCTCTTGCTCTAATCATGGCGACCAAAACCCATATGCTTGCTTGGAGCATTACTCAAATAAAAGGACGATATAGCTTTGGGGATGAAGCATGTGGTGGTGGTTGCCATGATGCAGGCCTTGGAAAAGGAAGAAAAGGAAGGCCATCGCTTCCAAAGATCTTCTTTGCTATTCCAGCAGCAGCTGCTCCTCTTCCACCCTTTTTCGAGTTCCTTGGGGAGCGGATTTGACCTGAGCCCGCCGGTGCCGGGCCCGTTTCTGCTTGGGGCCACATGCATGGGCGGCCCTGTTGTTCGTCCCAAGGAATCTGACACGATGACACGTAGGAGTAGTACAGACTACCGAGAGCGGCCAAGTTTTGCAGTGCTGCCCACACCCGGTGATCCGTGGGTCCGGCCGTGAGACAGAGAGAGTAACCGGGTGAAAATAATTGGAAGAGAGAAAAATGGAAAGGCAGTAAGATCACCTCCGCTCGCGTCAATCGTACGGTGAAATTTTGTTCACTCGTGTTTTTAGAAGACTTTTTTCATCGGATTTGTCTAACTTTCATCCGGCATTCTTAGACAGAATCCGATCGTGTCGGGTGTCGACTAAGAACAATGGATGGAAGAAAAAGGGATGTACTACGCGTCTTCCGAGGATATTTTCCCCAAATTCACCGGTCCTTCTACTGACACGTGTCTCAAAAACACCTCCAAAATCCCACCTTTGCTATAAACACACCCGCTTTTGCTATAAATAGTTCCGCTTTTGCTACATGTAACAAAAAACGGTTCGGCCTATAAATAGAAAAACAGAATGGACCTCGTCGGAGATTTCACCGGAGACCTTGCCAGCGACCTTGTAGCAAGAAAGTTGGCTAACGTAGCATATTCAACCCCGTCGAAGGCTTTTGCCGGTAGACCTTACCGGAGACCGTGTAGCAAAAACATTACGCTATTGTAGCAAAACCGCAAAATGGTGGTAGCAAAAAAGTTATGCTAATGTAGCAAATCCGATCTCGTCGGACACTTTCGCCGGTAGACCTCGCTGGAAATCGTATAGAAAAAACTCAACGCTATTATAGCAAAATCACAAAACAGATAAAGCAAAATGTTTTTTCTAATATAGCAAAGGGAACACCGCCCAGAGGCTCTCGCCGGAGACCACATAGCAAATCCATAGAAATTGGTTGTAGCAAGTAGCAAAAGTAAATATAAGTACATAGCAAAATAAATTTACTAAGGTAGCGACACTCGTAGCAAAGATAAACACAAACATAGGAGTAGCAAAGCTCTAAACGTGCGGCCAGGACCGCGCCGTCCGGGAAAAGCAGCGGACGTGTGCGGCCAGGACTACGGATGCTGGGCGGCGGCGCGCGTCCAGCGGAGGCGGAGCGGAAGGACGGCGTCGGCTGGGGAAGCAGCCCATAGCCAGCGGCAGCGGAGGCAGGAGCCCAACGGCGACGGGCGGCCAGTGGAGGCAGAGCGGAAGGACGACGCTGGCTAGGGAAGCGGCCCGTGGCCAGCGGCAGCGGAGGCAGGCGGCCAGCGGACAGCGACGCGCAGCAACCTTGGAACGACATGCAGTGGAGAACTGCTGAAAGAAAACATGAAGAGATAAGGCCAGCAGGGTCCCACCACGATGAAAGCGTCCACGCGCGGGGAACCGGACGATGGAAGTCACGGGATCCCCCGGGGGACTAGTATCATTATCCGAAGAAAAAACTGGCGGTCAACCCTATCGGCGAGACATCCACTTCCCCACTGAGATTCGGCTCTCCTATAACACAGAGCCTTCTCCTCACCCATCCTCGCCGCCATGTCACCGCAGGCGATGCCCCGTGCTACCATCGAACCCACGCCGATAGAAAGGTCTACCGCTGCCGCAGCATCCCCTCCAGTGCCAGCCCTGGGTAGGTGCGACCGGTGTATGAGCAGAGGCCCCTCGGCTTATACGGGCCCCATTCCAGGTACCTTACGGGCAGCTCATTAGCTTAGAAAAAATTAAACTAAATCGATTAGCACAAGTGCTACCAGCGTAGGCCTATGGAGGCAACTGCGCACCTCCACGCATTCCTAGAAAAAGAACACCGAGCGCTGCTCTGCCATAAGAGCATCACTAATAGTACCCCTAAACCCTTAAATCTTCAAAGCAATTTAAAGGTTAAGAATTGGTATTTTTTGTCACTTTTGAGGTGTGAAAAACAGGGGGACAAAGACTAGAATCCTCAAACCCTCAAACTTTTAAGGATTCGAGGGTTCTAGTCTTTGCTGCAACCCTCAAACCCTCAAACTGTTATTTGACATATCACAATTATCACTAGAAAAACACATTCAACCTTGAAACAAACTAGGACATGAAGATCATTGATGCATGGTTTAATAGTTTACATCACAAAATCATCATCTTCCCCCTCTCATCGGCACCGTCACCAAAAAGTTGCACCTTGGCGCCATCTCCTAGACCACTTCCACGTCCATCAAGCACCTCCATAGGCGTCGGTGGTGGAGTCCTCCACACCGCCATCGCCACCACCACTCATCGGAGTTTCACCCCGAAGATTAGAGGACGCAGCACGGAATATCCTCTTCCTCTCCGCGATGTCCTCCTTGTATTCCTTCCACCATGTCAATTGCTCTTCATCCATGTCCTTCTTGGACATCGTCATGTTCTCCTTCTCTTCCACCATGAGTTCTTTCCATGCCTTTTCTTCTTTGACCTTGATCATCCTCTCCTCCAAGTCGGCCTTGCGCGCTCTTTCTTCGGCCTTGCGCTTGGCTTCTTCACTCCTTGCTTCAACTTGTGCAAGATTCACCTCTTTCCTCTTCTCGGTGATAAGAAGCTTTGTCTCATTGTCAATGTGTCCCTTGACTTCTTCATGTGCTCCATCTTCTCCCTCAGGCTTGACGCCTCTCCTTTCATCTTAATCCTTAACTTTGCCTTCTTGGTTCCCTCAGGCTTGCACGCGTTCCTTTCCTCCTCATCACTATCATCCATCCTAAGCATTGCCGCCTTCTTGGGTGCGGTCTCTTGATCCCTCAACTTCCACTTGTTAAAATCTTTAAGATGTTGCCAAGCATGCTTAAATGCGAATGGTTTTCCCTTGGAAGCGGGCATCTCCATGTACCTCATGGCGGCAATGCCCTCCTACAAAACCACAAATAGCATAGTATAAACACTCATAACAAGAACACACATATGCATAGAACATCAAAATAACACACATATGCACTCACATAGTCACTCTCCACGCTTCCACTAGGCGATGCATCAATCACTTGTGCCATTTCCGCACTCCAACGAGCACATTGGGGCTTCATCAACTCCCACCGGCCTTGAAGCGACCGGTGTGAACGAGATATGTACCCACCGGTCTTCGGCTTCATCTTGAAAAAGGTGTCCTCTATGCGTTGCAAATATCGTTTACCGGTTTGATCAATATTGGTGCTTGCATCCATCCCCACAGCAGCCCAAGAACGAACCAAGAGAATGTCTTAGGCCACACTATAGTTTGTCGCGCGCATAGCGGAGCGGGCAACAGTGCTTGCATCTATCTCGGTCACCTCCTCCTCATCTTCCTCTTCCTCCAGTTCATCACCAAACCTAAAGGGTTCGAGAGCAGGAGCCCCGAGGTCCACCTCAGCGTCTTGGAGAAGCCCCATGAACGACGTCGTCGTTGTGGGCATTACATCAAGCACCTCATGCATGACGGGTGGAGGGTCGGTGATTGTGGACTCCGGCGGGGCCTTCTTCCGCGAGATGGTCTTCTTGACGGGCTTGGCACCCACATGCTTCTTTGGCCCAAGCGCCGCCGTCTTCCGACGGCCTTGGTGGTGGGCGGAGGGGCGACGCGCGGGGTGGTCGGGGCGATGGGTGGGCGAGGAGCGGGGAGACGGGCGGGGCCGAACGGTGGCGGGCTGCGGCTGGATGACGTGCTGCCCAACACGCCACCGTTTCGCGTCGACGTGGGTGGCGGTGACCACCGCGGCCACCTCCGCACTGCTCGGGAGGGACGGGTGCTCCACCGCGGTCGCAGGGGCGGGGATTAGGGGTAGGGCCGGGAGGGAGGCGGCAGGGCAGCAACAGAGGGGGCGGGCGGGAGGGCGGAGGTCGGGGGCGGCTCCATAGCACGCGGCGGCCATCGGCGACGTGCTTGGAGGCGGCGGCGAGGGAGGAGGCGGGGGCTGAAATTTCCCTCCCGCGCGCGTGTGGAGGAGTAGGGGTTGAAGGGGTTGGGCCTCTCCAACCCTCACATGTACAGGTTGGGAGGGGGAGTAGGGATTGGGTCTTAAAATTTTTTGAGGGTTCGAGGGTTAATGGGTTCTAGTCTAAGTGTTTTTTCAATCGCAAACTGTAAAAAAACGGTTATTTTCGAGGGTTTAAAGGTACTACTAGTGATGCTCTAACTTTTATAGACTGCCCCGTCCAATTCGCCGCCTCTGAATCACCGCGCACAATACTCCGTAAGTTCACGTTACGATTGAAATATCAGAAAACAAAGTGCAGAGTTTGTGCTCTTGAGCTATAGCGAACTCGGTATTTTAAAAATAAAAAATGATAATTTAACCCTTCATAAAATTCTATAAACATTTATCGTGGATACATTTCCCTGTTCTCTACATGTCTGTATTGTTTCGCCGAATAATAAATTGTATTTTTGGCTATAAAATCATAAAATCACGGCTTTGAAAGGGCCAAAAAAACTCTATTTTGCTTCCAAAATTTGTATTTTTGTGCAAACCACATATGGAAATATTGTGCTCGAAAAACTTGGATGTACTCCCTCTGTCCGGAAATACCCTGCATTCTGGGATTAGTTAAGGTCAAACTTCACAAAGTTTGACCAAATATATAAAAAAATTTATATACATCTATAATACAACATAAGTACCATTAGAATCATCTTAAGATATTTTCTATATTTTTTATCAAACTTTACAAAGTTTGACTTTGACTAAACCTAGAATGCAGGATAATTATAGACAAAGGTAGATTATATGTACTTGTATATTTATTTTCAAAAAAAATCAAGAAAAGATAAAGTTATCGAATTTTCAAAACCACTCTTCAGAACACCCACCTCAGTACTTATTTCTATATTGGGCCCTAAGTTTTGTCTTTCACCGGGCCCCGAAATGTGCCGGCCCTAATCCCCTTCCCTCGCAGCTGGCCTTGTTTCTCCTTCTCTCGGCGTCGTCGTCAGCTCGTGTCCACCGCACCTGTGAAGTGAAGTGTTCGTCGTTTTGCTTACTTGGCCATGGGATACGACGACGAGGAGATATTCGCCATGTTGTTGGAGGAAGACACCGCTGCAGCCGCCGAAGATGAAGAGCATATGCAGATTCTGGGCTGCCTAGCCAGACTATACACGCATAATGCAGAGCCGAAGCATGGAGGCTCGGCAAAGGGACGCCGGAAGTGCAAAGCAAGGAAGCGGATGGAGGGTTGATACATGTTGTACGCTGGCTACTTCCCCGACAACCCGTTGCACGAAGAGGTCGTGTTTCGTCCTCATCAGCGCCGTCGTCCTCCTTACCCTCCTCCTCCACGGCCTCCACCGCGTCCTCCTCTGGCGGTTGCTGCTCCACGGTGGCCTCTTTCGTGGCCCGGGCCGCACGCATAGCGGCAACACGTCTGGCGGCTCGAGCCTCGAGGATGACCTCTAGGACCTCCCGCTCGGCCGCCATGAATGTGCGGCCTTCGACGTCGTGATTGCCGATGGCAAAGGAGGCGAGCAGAACCCACTGCTTGTCGCCGACGTTCGACACGACGACCTCATTGTCGAGGTCCTTCCAACCATGCGTCAATGTCGTCGTTCATGTTAGCCACCTCCTGCTGCGACTCGTTAACCACTGCCAGCGTATCCACGGCCGCCCCGCAACACGTGTGGACGGCGACATGCTCCGCGTTCAGCGCGGCGCCGACCTTGCACGCAACCTCTGGATCGCACGTCGCTTTTGCCGCAATCGATGTCAGCTCCTCCTCCAGCGCCAGCAACGCCTCCTCCCGCTCCAGCGAGGCGACGAAAATGCCGCCTCGTCCTCCTCGGGGTAGCGCCGACAAGCCAGCCATCCTTGCCGAGGTGGTGATCTTGCGGCTAGCCATTGTTGGTATGTGGGAAACTTTGGGGTTGGCCATCCCTCTCGCCGTGTCGGCTATCTATTTATCCCCACGGCAGGCGGGAACCGAAACGTTGACCCCGCGTGCCAAAACCTTGACGGGAACGAGTTTTCCACTGGCCAGGCGGGAAGCCTAGACGGCGGCGGTTGACGGGACATTGATCATCAGTACCACCGCTAATGACGATGACGATGCGGGTGGGGTCGATCAAATGGATCGGCGTGGTGGGACACACTGCACCACAAATGGATCGGAGCAAAAAAAAACTGATTTTGTATCCGCAGACTGATTCAAACGCACCGATTCGTACACATCCTGTGTTCGAAATGGATCAGCGTGGTGAAGATGCCTAAAAAAAAATATGGAGAGACAATGGCAATCCGACACCCATCGTGGCGAGCAATTGCGCCAACCATTGTCATATCCTTTTCCCGCGCCCACTCCGTGTGCACCCAGGATTAGGCTCTACACTCAGCGCTAGTGACAGCCGGAGAAACACTGTCGTTGTTGGTGGCCAAGCAGTGATGCGCGCCCAATGTGCAACCAGATCGGACGGATCCAGTGGACCAGAGCTAGGATTCGCACTTGGCCGCGTCCCGGAATCGAGCTAGAGGGGTATGGCAATGAGCTTCGAGATGAACCGGCCGGTTAGCTTCGGCCGGAGGGACGACGATCTTTCGGTGCCCGAACCGCTGTCTAGGCATTATCTATGTATAAGTAATCAGTTCCGGGCTGTATTTGGCGCTACTAGATGGCGAGCATATCTCAGGGCGATGATGGCAGGTACGGGCCGTGACCGATGCTCCTGAAAATTCGCTGCGCGGTGCTTGACATGCCATGTGCCGCATCAGCTGTGCAGAAAGGGAAAGGAGTTTTCAGCTACAATTGCGAGCCATGAACTATTCTTCAGCAGTAGCAATCTGCTCGCCGCGTGCACAGAGGACAAAGAACGCAACAACAACCAACCAAGCGGCGGTGAACAAGGAATTTGTACGTATTGACTTGTTAACCCTTGATGATGCATCCTCCAAAGAGGAAACACAATTTAAACACCTACTAGCTAAAACAAGGCCTGCTACAACGAACAAACCCTCACTAGGTCCACAGTTTTGTTGAATTGAATAGTACAGAGGGGAGTTGTTGTCTTTCTTGAAGAAAAAGAAAGAAAAAAAACGCAGCAGCTTACACATGGCCAACATGCACAAGCCACGGGCGGCCGAGTCGGCACGCTGGCTTTCTGAGTCATTGACACAGGCAAAACCAACAAACACATGCCCGGCCTGCCCTGACCTGACCTGATGATCTGATCTACTCGTAGTACCAAAGCACATCGACCCCTCCAGTGGAGAACCGCCCTACCTCCATGGCTCCGTCCTAATCCCCAATGGCCAATTAACAACTAACCACAGCATCAGTCTATGATATTCTATTAGCATCTTGTACTGACATACTAGAATATACTACTAGCATCTGGTACACTTGAAGGCCCACTACCTCCCATGCCCTGGCTACCGATTTGTCCACCACTCTCCCATTATGCTCCTCAACCCACCCTACTGAAGTCAGGCCAGCTTCTTTCAGAAACAAAAAATCAGCTTAGCTTGGCGATAATGTTATTATGTATAAAATCCGAAATAAACAATCGCCTAATTTGGGCTGTTAAATCATTAACATGTGGACGAGCACGCCCCCTTGCTCATATTCAAAAGCTTGCAAACAAACCGGCCAGCTTGGCCTTACCCCCAAGCCCCAGCCTAAAGTTCCATTGCTGAGCTATCACACTAAATTATTGAAGATCATTATCGTGCTACCATCATCGGTGGCTAGAAAGAAACATGGTCAGGCTTTATCAAAGATTATATTATGGACGGGAGCCAACCAGCTAGAGTTATCTAGAGAGTAAATCTATGGACTGAG
Source organism: Avena sativa (assembly GCA_916181665.1). Classification (NCBI taxonomy): domain Eukaryota; kingdom Viridiplantae; phylum Streptophyta; class Magnoliopsida; order Poales; family Poaceae; genus Avena; species Avena sativa. The sequence goes on from OV702297.1 coordinate 34,450,424, forward strand.
GCTTTGGTGAGGTCCCAGTAATGTCATGGCTTAGCACCTAAGAGTTGACGGTTAACACCAGCTTTAGCTTTGGCCTTGATTGGAACGCGGGAATTGCCATTGGTTTCATCGCGGGAATGGGTTGTTTACTTTCATGCGTAATAATTCATGTGTTCTGGTTTCTGAACCTGCATGCGTTGAAGAATCAAGAGGGATATCCTCCGTGATATGATTAGGGTACAGCGACCTTTCTTAATTTCTCTAGCGAAGATTCTTTAGCTGAATAATTTGTCAGTTTTATATATGTTTTAGCGCTAGTAGGCAAGATCTCACTGAAGCTACAGGTAATAAAGGCGTAGTATCTCATTACAATTACATGCTCTATTTATAGAACAGTAATACTACTAATAATGATAAAAGAAAGAAATTAGAGAAGAAGGAAAAATGATTGGTCAGGGAGAGCTTTGACCTCCCAAGCGATCGAAGAGAGTAACAAGCTACTCTACCTACAACCAGAGAGGTCTCTATTACCACGAAGCCGCCTCACGCCTCCTCAGCTACTTCCCCGCCGGCAGCCGGAGCCGCGCCGTGTCGATCACATGACGCTGCAGGAGTTGGGGTTCTCGTCGTCGAACAGGCGGTACGAGTCCTGGAGCGGCGGCGGAGGCGGCGGCAACGGCGCGTGCGTCCCGGGCGGGCTGTAGTAGTCCTGGTAGTAGGACTCCGGCGACGCGTGCGGGTACGGCATGTACAGGTACGACGGCGACCACTGCTGCATTGGCTGCCCCTGCTGCGAGTAGGCCTGCTGCTGCAGCTGCGGCGGTGGGTGCATCGAGGAGTAGGCCGGCGGTTGTTGCTGCTGCATGGAGGAGTACGCCTGCTCCGGCTGCGGCGCGTAGTAGGACACGCTCTGTCTCGGCTGCGCCATGTTGTAGCTCATCACCGGCTGCGGCGCGTAGTACGGGTTGTATTCTTGGGGCGCGTGCCGAGGCAGGGACCTGTCGACCGAAGCGGCGGCGGCGGCGACTTCCTTGGGCTTGCTTTGCTTCTTCTCCTTCGCCTCGCTCTCGTCATTGCCGGCCTCCTTCGCGGCGGCTTCGTTCGCGGGCTCGGCGACCTTGGCCTTCGTCTCGGCAGCCTCGCCGTCGCCGCCGTCCTTCTTTGCCTCATCGCTTGGTTTAACATCCTCTTTCTCAGCCTTCTTCTCGGGCTCTGTTCCCTTCTCCTCTGCTTCTTCCACCTTCTTCTCTTGTTCTGGCTTCTTCTCCGCGCTCTCGGCCTGGGGCTCCTTCACTGGCTCCTCCGGCTTCTTGTCCACCGGAGCATCATTCTTGCCGCCGTCCTCAGCCGGAGGAGCCGGCGCCGGGGCCTGGGCCGCTGCCGCCGGCGCAGGCTCAGGGTCCTTTGTAGGCGCGGCATGCAGGTTCTGCCACTGCAGGGCCTGCTTGCCTGACTTCTGCAACCTCTGGATGAGCGTTTGGGCGTCGACGGTGCCCGTCACTATCACCTTGTGCTGCTGCGCGTCCACCTTCACGTCCTGCACGCCTGAGCAAACATCCCAACCAAAACGGCGACCACTCCATTAATTTAAGGCCAAAACCACACGGAAATGCGACGCGCATTCGTGAGAGAAGGAGGAGGAGAACGTGGAAAGAATTAGAGAGTGGCGCTACCTTCGATGTTCTTGAGCACCTTCCGGACCTTCTTCTTGCAGCCATGGCAGTGGATGGACACCCTCAGCACGAAGGTCTGGAGATCAAAGAAGACGACGTTAGAGATGTTGTTACATTAGCGTGTGAATTTGACGGGTGCCTCCTCCCTCTGACGGGAGAGGAGAGCTGGCAAGGCTGAAATGGTGTCTACCTGCACGGCCGGTTGACCCGACGCCATGAAAGGAGAGAGGCGCGCTGCGCTGGAGACTGGTCACGCTATCTCGCTGCTTGCCTCGAGGGCGCTGGAATCTGTGGCTCTGAGAACGTCTGGGAACTCAGGGGAGGCCGCATCTGCTCTACTTATAGTAGGATGGGAAGAGGTGGATCCGGGATAGAGCGATGCAGCACCCACCACATACGTCACTGACCACTCGGCCCGGTTCCTTGTGTTGACTGCGGAAGTATTGTTGGCGGCTGCGGCGGCGGTGGGTACGAGTATCCGTTCCTAGGTAACAGCCGTTGCCAAGGAATTCTACAACGCTACCTGGTGGCTCCGGCGCAACGGGTTGAATAATTGTTATCGGATTCAGGCCCAGTGATATCCGTCCTTGTCCTTGTAATCGTGAATAACCAGAAAAGCAGTGGGAAAGTCTCGGTCGTCTCTTTCACTGTTTGATTTACCTCGTGATTCGTGTAAAGTGAAAGTTATACATGAGTTGTAACTAGGGTGTAACTGAGAATTTAATAAGTTGTAACTAGGCTGCAACTGAGAATTAGTAAATATTATGAGCTATAACTAGGTTGTAACTGATATTTTAGCAGAAATATTAGGATAACATCAGCGACTTAGGCATAGAAAGTTCTCAGGCGCCTGAGATCTAGACACTCCCTTTTTTCTGAACGAGGAGAACATCGTTCATGAAGGTTAGAGTAGGCCAACTCGCAAAGACACTTTTTTTCGAAAAGGACCTCAAAGTTATATTGCCACCAAGCCAAGGTATACAAAGCACCCCAGATTACAAGAAAAGAACAAAAAAGACCTTGGGGAGCCAACCTACTCCTTCTTCCACCGCGGGCTACCGGCGCATCGCTGCAACCGCTGCCACCGCACTCACCTCAAGCTGGCATGACGTTGTAGACTGCAGCAGGTATGAACACGGACGGGAAGTCTTCAGCCTCATCCATGAAGGACCAACACGACGGAGGGAGGGGAAGGCCAGCCACCACTTGACCACACTGGTGACAACAGAACGAAGAGGAACCCGGACACCTCCTATACATGCGGTGAAGGAAGCTAGCTCCAGGCCCCAGCTCCTCACCACACCACCCTCAGAATCCCCAGGACATAGCAAGGAGAAGCCATGCCATGGCGAAGACGGGATCGAGCGATAAAAGTTCACACAGACAACCTTCACCTCCACCATAAAGGCCGCGCTTGGAGAATCCCATGAAGACCTCACCAGATGGACAGATCCAAGAGCACACCACGTCGGAAGCTCGTCGGCCTTTTCACACGGAATGACGCCCAGATGGGGATCGAGTTCCAACACCTTTATTCCATAGCACCGCTACCACCACCACCTCGTCGGCGCCGCTGGGAGACCCTACCCTACTATCTACATGCCTCGGCACGAATCCAAGGTCCTACCACCCTCCAGCCACCTCAATGGCGACCGGAAAAGGAGAGGACCGGCAGATCGGCCGTCAGCGGAGCGAGGGACACCACGCAGATCCCTTTTTGTCTCTCTATGGGAAGGGGAACGTTGACATGTGTCATGACAAAGTAGCCACGTGCAAAAAAAATGCTTTGTTGTGTTGTTATTATTATTGTCAATTATGTTTTTGGTTTTTGCTTTCTTTTGTTATTCAACAACATGGCTTAGTTTTATCTACTCTCTCCGACCCATATTAGTTGACTCAAATATGTCTAGATACACGTGTATCTAGCACTAAAACTTGACTAGATACATTTGTATTAAGACGAATCTAAATCAACTAATATAGATCAGAGGGAGTATCATTTATCCTGTACTTTATGTTTACATCTTTTTTCGACCAAACCTAAAATATGGAAAGGATACGAGGGCCAAATCCATTAGAGACGACAATTAGACGACTAATGAATGCGATGGGTATATACAAAGACTTTGCATGTTGTACTTTTAGTAACTACGACGAAAAATGTGTATCTCTTCCGGCTTTGTGTGGTGACCTAGCACACCACTATATATTGTAGTATGTAAGTTGTTGACATAACACTCATGGAACATTGTTCCACAAATATCACGTCCCTTGGAGTCACTAGTACAATCTCGCTACTTAGAGACAGTGCTTTCAAACGGTTTTTCCCAAGTACAAAAAAACCCTCTGTTTGTACCCCTTAGCCGGTGTGTTACAATACGACCGCCTCTAATGGTCTTCATAGCGGTTGTTTACAATAGCAAACTCAAAAACTGGATCCCTGGGAGCTGAATAATAAAAACAAATGCCTTAGTATATACTTAGACGGTCTGAAGAGCGGTGAGCCAACTATTATTATAAGCCACCTCAATTTAGTTGCGTGAAACGTGCATTTACGACACCCGGTTACGGGCATCCCCGTGAGTGCACCTCAAACGGATGGTAATAAGAACGCCTCTAAGAGTGGTCAGAGGAAGCAGTTAGGGTTTTGCACCGCCTCCTAGATCTACACTTCGTGAAAACTGAATTTGCGCATGTACTCAACGATCAGTTCTAGAGACAGAGTATGGGCGAACTCCCGCCTGCGGGTTCTCCTTCCTCTCTACTCTTATTTCTATTTGATTAATTTCTTTCACTAGATTTAGTCTAACAATACACAGGCGCTTGTTCATACACAGAGCTCGAGTTACGCAGATTGTTCAGACGCTTCTCTAGATCTGTATAAATAAGATTTTTTTGCTTTGTTTTTCCTCACTTTGTACTCTACAAAATGGGGTTTTCACTTCATCCTGATTTTTTTCTTCGATCTTTTCTTTTTTCAGTGCGCAGAACCAAGCCACGGTAATGGAAATATGTCGTCCATGCAGCCATCCAAGACATAACAGTAGCCGTTCCAATAGGACTTTAGAGTCCTTCACCATCGTTCTGAACCAACCTACCTTTCGGTAAGCTGTGGTCAGTAATTTTAGCATCAATCTATCTATAAAGTCCTTCACTATCAGTTAATTAGCATGCCTACGTATGAACTAATATTATTGTACCGGTGCTTGGTAGCTAGCTAAGAATTTGAGTTTTTGCTGCTTGAGGAATTAGAAACATCAATGGGCATATCTTGAAAAGTTTTCTTCAGATTTTATGAGTGATAAGTCATATATGCATCTCTGTTTCCTTCAGAATTTGTTAGGAAAACATCAATCAATTGTTTTCTATTTCTGCCATATATGCATCTCTCTTTGAATCTGATATAAGCCATACATGAGTACATGCTTTTATGTTTTTTATATAAGTTTGTAGAGAATTTTCCTACTGTTATATGTATCATTGTACCATGTGCATATATGTTACAAATGCATTTTTGTTTTTCCTACTATTATATATATTTGATTAATAATTTTCTAATTATTTTAAGAGTATTACTTTCTTAGTTAGTAGTAAATTCTTGCTACCGTTATATGTATGATCAATATCACATATTTATTTGGTTTTCTTTTTAAACTGTTACTTGTCACTTTAAGGAAAAACTCAACCAATATGCAGATAAGTGGTTATCAGCTTTGGCTAGAGGACGTAGGTTTAAGCTTTTTCTACATAAAAGGGAAGGTGCTACATCCATAATAGGGCTATTGTTATCGTTCTCCTTTTAATTGTAATTGAATTTTACAGGATTTAGGGTGCCATTTTTAGATCCCATCATTAGAGATGTTTTTTACAGGAGTGTTTTCATATATGCCATTACTGTGGAAGACATGTATGCCATTACACTTGAGATGCTGAAGGATGTAAGCAGAATATGTCGGCTACATGATGAGGATGATTTTTTCCATCTCACTGACATGCAATACTATGTTACAAGTCTCAGTACACTTAATCTACTCCCTCCGTTTCGGTTTACAAGTCCTGCACGTAGTTCTATGTCACCAAATTAAGTAACTTAGTATGATGTATATATTACAAAAAATATATCACCGAAAACTTTAGACTTTGTATTTTCCAATGATATAATTTTTATATTATATAATTCAAATTATATAGGTCAAATTGATAACCTAGATATATGCGTAGGCCTTGTAAACTGAAACGGAGGGAGTAGCTAACAACAGCTTTGTGAGTTATTGTACCTAATAAGGACATGGTTTCGATTTTACTTGTGTGTTCATAATTATTAATGTATTTTAATTATTTCATTATTTCAGGTCATACCATCAAGATTGGCACTTGGTTACAACATCTCAAAGAATGGCACAACTTTATTTCATGGTTATGGCATGGACGACACAGTCACTGGCCAGCACACTATCTTGCATAGCAGATTAAACTAGATAGTGTTCTCCAATGGTTGGAACCTATTGTGTAACATGAACCAACTTGAAGGTGGTTCACTAGTTTCTGTGAGGGTGGAAATGAGGGAACACTACATTAGCTTGTTTGTGACGAAAATTCGTTGAACCCTCTAAGGAAGACTATGAATCGTTATTTTGTTTAGCTAGATCTAACGTAGGAACTATGCTAAAGATGTTGTGAACAACTATGTTTGAAGTATTCGGTGTTGTGAAAAACTATGTTTGTAATATATTTACCTCCCTTGTCTTTTGTCCTGAATATAATTCACAACTTTCAGGATCAACAAAATCTGGAGTGTCCGAATATATCCGGAGTTCTGACTACATGGAATTCATGAAAATAGTTTAAATTGGTGAAAAATTGTTTAAATTGATGATAAATTTATATTTGTGTAACCAAATGATCTCACAACCTGATTAAATATTGGAATTAGTCGATGTCTAGACACTTGCACCTTATTGCTATGCAACAAGCGCATGAACACTAGGAGATGTCATACCTTTAAGGATAAGTTCCAAGGTTTATACTACACCATATATTTTATTCAATGCACATGAACCTAATTCAGTCTTAGTACTTAATTTAACACTAGTACGCATGTATAACCACCTTCGTTTGCCTTTTAGTTTTCAATAATTCTCAAATATTAGGATCACCAAAATCCGGAGGGTCCAAATACTTGGGGAGAACCCGAATAATTTCTTACGGTAGAGACAGTTATTTTTATGGGCCGCCTCTTACATAATCCACCATTCCATTTAATATTGAGAAATCCTCCACAGGTCGGCTTCCTCTCTTCCAGATCCAGCCCCCCGCCCCGCCCCGCCCCGCATCGCCCCTAAATCTAGAACAAGGTTGCCGCCATGCATCAACGCCAACACCCCCACCTCCTCCCCTGTGACAAGATATATGGCAACGTGCCATCTTTGCAAGACTCACTGCAAGGAAAGAATCTTGTCAACTAGCTCACTGTTCAGTGTTCATCTTGTACCTGGTTATTTTGAGAAATCAATGGTATATTCTCCGACAATCGTACAATTTAAATTTATCTCATACTTGTCAGTATATTAAAATGGTTAATTTAAAGTGTGCTTTTGGTGCACAGACTGTCCCATGCAATGCAAGTGCACATTTCAATGAGCTCATAGGAGATACGACGCAATTCCAAGCTTGTGGGTGGACATACATGGTTGAAGTACGAAAAGAGCCATCTAGGACTCGATTGGGAGGTGCAGGGTGGCGTCGGTTCATTGTTGATAACCATCTCACCGGAGATGGTCAGTTGATATTCTTTTCCTTGCAAGGAGACAGAACAAGGATAACTGTTATCTATCTAAACAATGTTGGCAAAGAGGAAGAAGATGACGAAGAAGAGAAAGAAGATGAGGAACCGCCTATAAACCAGTTATCGCCAATTATCTCTCAGAGATGCAAACTTACCGACAGTGAGAAAGATCACCTTCAACGAATCATGTCTCCAAGTAATTCCATCATTAGGGTGCCATTTTTCACCTGCTTGACAAAGACGAATGTCGAGAGGCGCCTTATGGTAAGTATATCATGACAACAAAGCTATACATATCGATCTACTTGTGATAATGGCCGCGTGTAACATCGAGTCATCTTACCTTTGCATCGTAGAAATTACCTAAGGACATGGTTTATCATCTTCATATCCCTAAAGATGGCTTGGTTGGAGTACACGTTGGAGCACGAGTTGGCATCAACATCGTCGAGTACAAGACATATTTTAACGGCCGCATCTCCTTCACCACTGACGGGTGGACTAGCTTCCTCCAACCCGAGCATTGTCTTCAGGTTGGGCAAGCCATACTCATCACTTCGAGGTTGACCACCACACGCAGGGACTTGCATATGATGGTTGTCATCGACATCATCAATGATTTGGCATCCCTACTAGACTCGGACTCGTAGGAGTGATACTCGGAGGAGTACGTCGTGTGACCTTAATAATATTGTTTGCTAGATTATTGTCTGAACCACAACTTTGTCAATATCTAGCTAGTTTCATCTCTATGTTTTGGACATAATTCATCTTAATTAGCCATTTAACGTTGTATGATAAGTGCTCTAGGTCGCCAATCTCATCTTCCAAATATTTTGATCTTAATGGGCCTCTTCTCTTCCTTAATTACTTCCTATGTGTGAAATTTGAATTAGTCCTTTTAAAATTCGAGACGGTTGTAATTTCTAGCAGCCTGAGGTAAGTACTTGGCGGTAAGATATGAAATTCGGATGTTGTTAGAGATGTTTCCGTTCGCAACCTTCAGAGCTTAGTACTTGGCAGGGAGATCTGAAAATATTTGGACAAATATTTCTGATATATGCCACATTTTTCGTTCCCCGCCCGCTGAGGTTAGTACTTGACCCCCACTGTCCACTGCTGCTGCTCCCGACGCCCTCCACCACCGCCGCCTCCGGTCCCCTGCGGTGCAAACACTCTCCCTCACCTCCGAGGACCCCTTCATCGTCCAAGCAGGTATGCGTGAAAACCAAACCCCCCAAACCCTAATGTGGAGCTTCGATTTAGGAATTTTGGCATGGGATTTCCATTTTGCTTGTCAAATTTAGGGTTCAGGATTTCCGAGATGCAGATACACGAAGGCATCGTCGGGAGAGCCTCCCCCAACATCTTTCCCACCTCTTTTCCCCTTATATACATCTCAAAATATGCAATTTTTTATTGATTCCTCATTGTTCGTTACCCTTCTAGCAATATGGATTTAATTGTCACTTTATTAGTCTGCTTGCATCTTGTTTATTCGATGAATTTCAAATTCTTTGGCTGTGTATGCTTTTTTATTAATGTACGATAACAAGAACCGTGTTTCTGTTTTCAGTCTATTTAACAGCTGGGAACCTGAAGTGATCTTGCAATAGTGCTCCACACCGATAACAGTGTTGCCATTTGCTCTGGCTGTTTTGAATTCCAATCATCAGAAGAGCCCACTAAGAGGCTTGAGCTTAGAGGTATCAATGAACATCAAAATGATAATCATATGTTTTAAATTTGTATATGTTTAGACACAGGAATATTCCACCGCATTGAAATTTGTATGTATTGTTGCATTAGGGCCAGATGGCTGCAAGTGCACATATCGTTTGTAGCTAGTTTCATAGTTAAGATGTCAATCCTAAAGGGATCCCAAAGGTAAGTGTTTAATGGTGAAGTCTCTGTCGCACTCAAAGTTGTCACATGTCTTCAAGTGAGTTGACTGCAAGTGTTGAAATAAGAATGAGATTTGGATTAAAATGAATTTATTTAAATAAAACTAAAATATAAACTTTATAAATAAAAAGCATAAAATTAAAGAACGATTTATTTGTTTGTTTTCTGTAGATGAAAAAATAGGCGCGGAGAGATTCAGTTCATGGTGATAGTGAATGTGCCAGGTGGATGAGTGATAAGTGTAACAATTATAATCTTATAAGTATGTGTGTAGGCGAGCAACCCATAATTAGCCGGAACTCCTCTTGGTAGATTTCATCCCAACTTCAATAATCCTACTAGCCCGTTACCAAAACTATGGTCAGTCACTAGACGATTAAGATCCTTCAGTTTGTGTAACACCCCGTCCACTAGGCCCGGGGGTGTCACTCCTGGCATCTTAATAGGATATCTATACTGGCCCCACAGACCAACACTAGTCTTTTCTGCGCACTTTGTCCTCACTCATGCGCACCCGGTTACCCACTTCCCGATCGGTCATGAATTACTCTAGCCCAAGCACACCTAACCTTAGAGTTCTTTTTAAATGAGATTCCGGAAAAGAAGTTGCAACTTGTTGGTATGAGTATCCTATCAATCCTATTAAGCCATGTGCTTGGATCTCACATACACCCACCCTTTAGAAGATCGACTCTAGGAACATTCCCTCTTGATACGCGTCTGTGCGTCCAGTGCCGGCACATGTGACATGTCGTGTCCACTCCAGGCACACGCGTCATGCTCCACATGTCCCGCCACTGACCCGCACACACCCGTTTAACTGCGAGTATCCGCTCTGATACCACTTGTAACACCCCGTCCACTGGGCCCGGGGGGTGTCACTCCTGGCATCTTAATAGGATATCTATACTGGCCCGACAGACCAACACTAGTCTTTTCTGTGCACTTTTTCCTCACTCATGCGCACGTGGTTACCCACTTCCCGGTCGGTCACCCATCCTAGAATTGCTCTAGCCCAAGCATGCTTAACCTTAGAGTTCTTTTCGAATGAGCTTCCAGAAAAGAAGTTGCAACTTGTTGGTATGAGTATCCTATCAATACTATTAAGCCATGTGCTTGGATCTCACAGGTTTCTTAGCAATTAAGCTCCTTGGATCGGACTAATGCAATAGGCACAGTGGCTCCTCGAGCTCAACTAGTTTTCCATTGATATCCCCGTGTCACTCGGGGGGTCGCCGGTCTGCTAGCAAACATGATCTTATCAATGTAGAACAAGGTATAATGTTGTCTAGGCCCTTAATTGGAATACAATCATTAAGCATCCTACAGATAGTCAAGCACACATAATATAGTAATTAAAATCAACCACAAACTTAACGGAAATTATATAGGCACATCACACCTCACCAATCCCTTACATCTCCCACGCCCAAGGAAACTTACTCACACATCAGAGAACAAAGCATCAAGCATCAAGGAAACTTACTCACACTTAAATAAAGGGAGTTATTCTTGATATTACCGTGGAGATCCACAATAAGAATAAGAATAAATCCAACACAATTCAAGATGGGAAGAACAATCTCAAACCCTAATATTGCAAGGTGGAGATCTCTCTCTCTCAAGTACAAGTAATTGCTATGGGGGTGTTGTGGCTAGGAGGTCGAAGATCGTGGAGAGAGATGAAGAATGTCTTCCCCTTCTTCTCCTGATCTCTTCTTTCTCCCTTCTGGATGGGATGGCGGCTGTTGTGTTCTGTTTTTGACCCCGGCCTCTTCACGAAATTTGTCCCTTTTAATACGACGAAGGCGATGGCAACTATACGGCGGGAACTATACAACCAAAAAATATTCCCGTCATATAGTTGCTCATTAAAGATACTGTATGCCTCCCTTGATTGCTTCCAAAAAGAGACTTGCTTGTTTTTGTCTAAATGTTGTGTTTTTGATGTTAAAACCCGTTGTTGACATTCAGAACCTGAAACACACATTAAAAACCAAGTTTTCTTTGCTACCTAAGTATTACCGTTAGGTAAAGCTAGAAAACCATCAATAGAAACCATAAAAAATGTGTCGAATCTCACAGCTATCAACTCCCCCGAGCTTAGATGTTGATCTCCCTCGAGTGTCAAGAAAATAAGGAAGGAAAGCAGAGATTCGAGACTGAAATAAAAGAACTTACAAGCTCGAATTGGTTTCAAATTCTTTTCTTCACAATTCCTGCAATCTTAAACATGATCATACAAGTATTCACAAGATTGCACTAAGTTCACTTCCTAACCACATATATCTTGCTAGCAAATTAATCATATGCCTGAGCAAGTGTCAAAAGTTTAGCTAGGAAATTGAAACAAATCCTTTTGGTTTCTTTCTTATTGATAGATGAAAACTTTTTGCTCTTGTTCCTTTAATAAATTAAGAGTATTCAAGTTGGTACCAACAACATTCATTTTAAGAACAACTCATCTACTCCCACGTCAAAATTTCAAGACTCTCAAAGCACCTTTTTTCTTTCCTTGTTTTTCAAAAACTCCAGCTCTTTCATAGAGAAATTATGCCACTGTTTTTAACATGTTAATTGGGACTGTGTTGCGCACTCATGATCATGCCAATAGATAACTGTTGAGCAATAGTGGGTCAGAGGTGTACTAGAATTTCACTTGGAATGTGAAACCACGAGGATACTAAATTTTTACCCATGATACCATTGCATCTATAGACGCTTACATAAATCAATAGCTGAAATTAAGTGGTTTCCCACATTTAGATCGTTCATTGGCCAACAGAGTTAATAGTTCCCCATGGAGCATGACAGTGTTGTAATAACACGCGTAAAGCAATATTTTATTGTAATTATTAGAAAAAGCAGTGGCATAATCTCTACTATCTCGAAGCATCCATTTTATCAGACAATTTCATTCAAGAGTGCTATCGAGTCTGTTTACATTAAGATCAGTGGGGTTGAGTAGTTTCTAAAATCAAATCCTTTGGGCTAAACATGGACTCAAGTCATCTCTTGGATGATTTTTATTGTTGTAAAAAAGTCAGAAATATTTTAACCAAGTTCATTGATCATTATTTCAAATCTAAAAGGGGACACTGGCAAAGGAATAGAATTTATAGGATAACAAGCTAAGTGGGGAGTGACTCAAGTGCAAGCGAGTAAATAATTATAGGGTCAATTTAAAGTTGGAGAAGAGGTGATGAAAGGAATGTGATACCTTATCTTGCTTGATTCATTCTCGTACTTGAGTCGAATCCCCTCTATATTTTCCTATTGCCAGGTCACCTGAAATTGAGCAATCTCCGATAGAAACAAAGAAAACAAATTGCAATAAAGGTTACAACTAATTTTTGTGTGTTTTGGTTTAAGAATGCAAACTGAAAGTAAACATGAAATTTTTGAATAAGTAAAATAAATCAAAAGAATAAACAAAAATATAAATCCAAAGTTTGGAGGTTCTCAAACCTCCCCCAAGCTTAGGTTGTTGCCATGCTTAGTTGTTGCCGTCGTTCGACGACGGGTATAGATACTATTAGTAGTAGTCGGGGAGGTGGGTCATGAAGTGACTGAAGCTATTAGTTAGTGAACTAACATCTTCGTTCACTCCATGAAGAGTTTGGTCGATGTCCCCAACGCGTTGGTTGAGCTGCAGAAAATCTTCATAGGGGACATTGTTGAACCCCTGCTGCTGTTGCTGCTGATTGGGCCATGGGTCCCAAGGTCCCTCCTACTGTTGCTGTCCTTCCCAAGCAGGGTTGTACTCCTGCTCATCCTGCTGCTCTCCTTCTTCATCTTCCTCGAAGTCAGGATAGAGTGCTGATACGCCCAATTTGCATCACCATTCTATATCATAATTTACCTCTATTCATTGATATTTGTCTTATTATGAGGTATTACTTATGGCTTTTCATCTGTTTATGCATGTTGGATAATTATTGGAGGATGGACTGCTGGAGTATGGATTCTGATGGAAAAGAAGGCGTTTCGGTGCAATTTCGCGAAGATCAGAAAAATACCAGAAAAATATGGAAACATATTATTTACCATAGGACGAAGGAATCCAGAAGGAGGAGCGAAAGGGGCCGCAGGGGGCCCACACCCCCTAGGCGTGGGCCCACCTGAGGTCGCGCCTAGGGCAGGTGTGGCCCACCTGCTCGGCCTCCGACTCTCCCCCTTCGCCTATATCTTCCCTACGGAACCCTAAGCCTCGGGGAACAACCACAGATAGATTTCCGCCGCCTCTAGGGGCGGAAAACACCGAGAGAGAAAGATCTCTCCGGCAGACAGATTTCTACTGGGGGAATTCCTTCCCAGAGAGGGGAGACCGTCGCCATCAACACCATCATCAAGCTAGGCTTCATCGGGATCATCATCATCATCATCCACACCATCATCTCCAACAGCACCATCATCACCACTCCGTCCTGCTATAACAATTGTGTTGGATATTGGTTTAGTTCTTAGGGGGAACTTTCCCGGTATTAATTACTATTGTAGTTGATGCTTGTGAGTGGAACCATTGGATTATTGTTTATGTTCAGATTGTTATCCATTAACATATCATCCTTGATCCTGATCCATATGATGTCTTGTGAGTAGTTCGTTGTGTTCTTGAGGACATGGGAGAAGTCATGTTGTTAGTAGTGAATCTGTGATGAGTTATTATTCAATGATTTAGTATTTAAGTTGTGGTGCTATTCTTCTAGTGGTGTCATATGAACGTCAACTACATGACAGTTCACCATTTATGGGCCTAGGGGAATGCATTGTGTATTTGGCTACTAATTGTGGGGTTGCCGGAGTGACAGAAACATGAACCCCCGTTAGGACACCTTTGCACAAGGGAGTGTAGGATCTCAGAGTTTAAGGCTGTGGTTAGATTTATATCTTAATTACTTTCCAGTAGTTACGGATGTTTGCATGTCACATCCCAAAATTTTCCAAATTTTGAAATGTGAAAAATAAATAAACAAAATAAAACTTTGCTGAAATTCAGGGTGAGAAGAAACCTTCTGAATCCAATTGGAAACTTTCAAACCTATTTTGATCAAATAAATCCTAAAGGGATTTAAAAAGATAAACAATTAATAAAGAAAGTTTTGATAGTTGGAATTACTATTTTAGATCTTTTAATAAAAAGATTTGTTTTTCAAAAGCAAAAGGTAGAATAATAAATAAAGATTATTTCTTAAAGCCAAATTAAAATCTTGGCCAAGCTTTTGAAATAAAACATTCCTATTGGATAAAAAGAGTAAAGGTTTAATTAAATAAAATAGTGAGGATTTAATATCCAATTTTATTTAAGTAAATGCTTTCCATTTTAAATAAACACTAAAACTTATTAATTTATTTTAAATAAGTTTTCCAAGTGTTTTATATTTTCAAATAAAACCTACTGAAACGGTTTTGATATTATTTAGATTTCAAATGGAGATTTTAATAACTCAAATCCTATTTACATTAATAACTAAGGACTATTTTATTTAATCATTAAATAGATCCTAAAAGAATAAAAGTATTATTTTATTTTGGACTTTGGTTTGTGTTGTTAAACAGAACTAAAAATCATACAAAGTTTGGTGGTAGTTTGATTTGATTTGTGGTTTGAATTGTTTGTTTGAAAATCAAAACACAAAATCAAATAGAAAAAGAAAAAGCCTGCAGAATAAAAAAAGAAGAAGAATCAAACCCAACCTAGCAGGCCCAGCAAGCCCACCAGTCCAGCCCAACTAAACCCCCACGCGCGAATCATTTTTCACTTACACGCGCACCCGTGAGGTCACTGAACGCCAGGCCCCACTCCTATTTCCTCCACCTCGCTGACAGCACGACCCCACACTCCTGTTCATCGTCTCCACCACGACCCCGTCGCCCCTGCTGTTGCCGCCGAGTTACTGCCGGCATCAATACGCGTAAACGGCCGAATAATTCTCGCTGTGATCATGCGTACTTACTCGCCCCTCACTCCTCTCTCTTTCCCCCCAAACAGCTCCTCCTCTCTGCCACCAGGCTGCCCCGAATTAGCTTTGCACCGCCGCTGCTCCGACGACGTCTCTGACCAATTCTGGCGCCGTCCAGCCTCGCCTCGCCTTCCCGAGCACGCGAGCTTGCTCCTCAGACCAGCACGCACCTGCCAGTGCCTCCTGTTCGCCCGCGCTCGCCCCAGAGCGTCGGCAAGGACAAGCTCAAACGCGCCGCCGCGTTTGCCACCTCTCCAGCGACCCCTCCCCATAAGAACAGATCGCCCCTTTCTCTCTGCTTGTAAGCCGCATGTTCAGCGTCTTCACGCGCACCTAACCGTGTCATTCTTTTGCTTTGGCATGGCCTATAGCCTCGCCTCCGACAAGGACCAGACGGACCCGACGGTGAATCCAACTCCGACGAGCGATTACTCCCGCCCCCGTGCGCCCCTTGCCTCCTCGCGACCACCTTGAGCTTCATCACCTTCCTGCGAGCACGGTGAGCCCTCTCCCATGCCTTCTCGCGTCATACATCGTCAGCGACGACCACGCCAGAGCGCTGCCGCCAGAGCACCACCGCCAGCGCCGCTCGAGTTAGGTCAACTCGTTTTACGCCGTTAGATGTTAATCCAGTGGATGAAATTAGAACTAGACGAAGGGGTACGCGCCCATCTGATCCATTTGTTTTAAGTTAGATCCAACGATCCATAGAGGCCAATCCGTACGAAACGGTACCGACCAATAAGGACACGCCGCGTGGCACTGGTTTGATTTAAAACAGATTTTGGAATCAGATTGTTATGCAAACTTGAAAAATTCATAACTTTAAATCTACACGTCCAAACTTTGCAAGTTTTATATAAATGGATTCAGTAGAACATGTACTTTGCAACCATGCACTTTGTTTAATGTTTTGCTTCTGGTAAATTGTCTGAATTTGCAGAAACATGTGTAGGCTTAATTTGAATATAAAAATTGTTCTAGATATAATTTTAATGTGAAATCTTTGCAAAATGATTTGTTGTGAACCTACTGACCATAGGAACCAACTCATGGATTTAAAAATGAATTTTGTGAATTTTAGGAATAAATACTTGAATTATCTCATTTCTAGTCAAATAAAAATATTGATTTTGATATGGAAATGATTTTTGAGTAAAACCTTTGAGAAATGTTTTGATTCAAACCTTCTGACCCTATACACCAAGTTTTGTGAATTAACAACTTATTTGGTGAACAATATAAAATTATTGCTTTGCTAAAAGCATTTTCCACCACATGAAATAATGATTTGATTTAAGAAATGGTTTATAGATAAAACCCTTTTGCAAATGGTTTTACCACATTAGTAAATGACCACCTTGAACTTTATAATGTTTAGAGCCTAGTAGAAACCACCTTTGCAAATAAAACTATCTTTTGCATGCTTGCATGCATGACTTTGTTTCTATTATTTTATGTGTGATGAATTGTTTGAATATTGGTTGGAATGCTAGTTGAATCTATGTTTGCTTGATTGATTTGTAGTGAAGTTAGAAGAGTGTGATATTAGCAAGATCAAGAAGTGAACCAACATTCTCTACCAAAAAGGCAAGTGACACTATCATCCAAGTCCTATTATTTTCATTACACTTAGTGGATTTTTGAAACATGCATGATAAGGATTTCTATATTTTATGCTATGCTAAATCCTAATAGGATACCCTTATATATTCCTTAGTGAAAACAATGTAGTTGTAGTATGCTTAGCCCTGCTATATATATTGGGATGAGATACATGTTATGATTATATGAAGTATTGAAAAGACTTATGTTTTATATAATAAAAAAAGTACTCAATGAACCACCTGGGTGGACAAGGATACTCAAGTTTTGGACAAGGTGGCAACAAAAGGAACAATGTTTATATGGCAATCTCTTTTTGTTGTGCACTAGAAGAAAACCACCTAGGGACTTAGAGATTGAACATGTTTCTCGTACAGTGGCTTCCATGTACAGCCACATGCTAAATGGGCTCTGGCTTAGTCAACTACATAGTGGAAGACCCATGCATTGGCATCTTCAGGTTAACTAGGATTGTGTGAGGGAACTTGGAACCCTACATTGGTGCCTGGAAGACAAGCTAGCATTGTGTATTGGGAGGACTCCTATGGAAAGACTTTGTCACATTCTCAATCTGCCAGTACTCCATCTTGGTGAGTACTTATCCAGCGGCCACTGGTGGCATCAAGATGAGATTGTGTCATGTGGGTAAAGTGTACAACTTCTGCAGAAGATCAAAATTCTAAGTACTTAGCCGTGTCCCCGGTTATGGACAATACTGAGCAACTAAGGCCTGAAGCTATGGAAGATCTCGACATTCCAATTTCTCAAAGTTAAAACTTGAGGGTGACAACAAGGGATTTGAAGCACTTGGAGTTTTCCAAGAAGTTCAAAAAGATTTGACAAAGAACAAAAACTATTTTGAAAAGATAGGATAAAACTATATTGCTTTCTGCAAATGAGCCTGAACCCCACTTAGCCAAATATGCATGTAATGATAGGATCCACATATTTCTACTTAGTAGTGAAACTTGCCAATACAATTCAAATGTATTGACCCTTGTGGCTGCAACTTATTATGTTGCAGGTTTGTTTGATGTTAGTGAAGTGTGTTGAATTAGGATTACAAGTCTACAACCAACATGACTGCCTGTGGCACTTTGAAGATGAAGGACCCCATGCTTATAGATATTCTGCTGCAATGTAATGTGATAGCCAAATGAGCTATGTAAGATGTAATGAATTATTTTATTCCTGGTTATAAAGTTGTATTATGACCTTTGTTTCTTGATATTACATCTTAACTGTGGATGCTAGCTATTGATCCAGGGACTAGCATTGTAAACACAGGGATCTCTACCTTATTAAAGGTTGGGAACCTTACATTGCAGGTGGTTTAATCACAAGTATGTATTAGTCTTAGGAAGGGCAGTATGTTAGCACAGGTTCACCCACACAACACTTACAAACACCAAATAAGAGTACTCAGCTATTTGAAGCAAAAGCACTTGACATAATTCCCATGTGTCCTCGAGAACGTTTGGTCCTTATAAGTATTTCCACCGGCTTGTCCTTTGCTAATAAAGGATTGGACCACTTGCTCCATTTGTTTACTGTCTTTGTTACTTGCTCTTTGTTTTGTTTCCTTGTCAGAAAACCACTAAAAACCCGTTTGCTAAGTATTCACACGGATTTCCTGCTCCATACCATTGTTCAGCAATACTCATAGTAAAAGTTTCCTTTACCAGTTCCACTCTTTAATATCGCTTACTTTGTTTCCAATATGGATAACCCACTTGGTTTTCTGTTTGGGAAAACTACTACCACTGCTAGGGTAGTAGATGAACCACCACCTGTTGAGATAGATCCTTTTAAGATACCTACAAGTATTGTTGACCGTGTTATGGATAATTATTATTTGGGAGATGGAACTGTCCATCCCGGTGATCACTTTCTTTTTATCCATGAATTATGCGGGTTGTTTAAGTGTGCAGGTATCACAACTAAACAGGTGAAGAAGAAGGTACTCTCCATATCCTTGAAAGGGAGAGCTGAAGAATGGTATAAGCTGTGGAAGAATGGACAATCGATGGAATGGGAGGAGATGGCATCTCTCTTTTACTCTAAATTTTATCCTCCTAGTGAAATTCATAAAGATAGAAATCTTATATATAACTTTTGTCCACTTGATGGAGAAAGTACAGCTCAAGCTTGGGGTAGATTGAAGTTACTAATGCTTAAATGTCCTATTCATGAACTCCCTAACAATATTATTCTCAATAAATTTTATGCTAGGCTTTCTCTTCATGATAAAGATTTACTAGATGCTTCTTGTGCTGGATCATTCAAACGTATGAAGGAAGAAGCTAAATTGGATCTCTTGGACCCTATTCAAGATAACACCGAGGCTTGGGAGAATGCTAAAGGAAGAAAGTCAGGTATAAACTAAGATTATGAACGAATTAAATCTTTTATGGGAACTGATGACTTCTGTGATATCAGCAATGAGTTTGGTCTTGATTCCCAAAGTATTGCCAACTGTTTTAAAGCCTTTGCCTCTTACATAGAAATTCCAAAGAAGAAGTGGAATAAGTACCATGCTTCTTATAAAAATATTGTTAATCATATTCCTGTTAGAAGTACTCAAGTTTGTACTACTAATCATATTTTGTTTGAGCCTCATGTTGAGAAAATGCCTTTCCCAGCTAAGGTAAAGGAGTATTCTATGATTATTAGTGCAAATAACAAAGGTACAAAGAAAATTGCGGAGCCTGGTAAGCAATTGAATGTTGAACCTGTGGTAGCTATTGTGAAAGACACTATCACTAGAAATATAGAGGATGAGCATATTGTCTTTTGTGAAGACGCTTCTAATATTATATCTCATCCTAGTAAGGCTAGAAAAGCTAGCATTCCTGTGCTTTCTGTTAAAATTGGTGATCATTGCTACTATGGTTTATGTGATATCAGTGCTAGTTCTAGTGCTATTCCTTATGAGCTTTACAGGGAAATTATGCATGAGATTGGTCCTTGTGAGCTTGAGGACATTGATGTGGTTATCCACCTTGCTAATAAGGAAAGCATTTGCCCCATTGGCATTGTAAGAGATGTGGAGGTTCTCTGTGGTAAGATTAAGTATCTTGCTGATTTTCTAGTGCTTAATTCAGCAGCTAGCAAAACTTGTCCTATCATTTTTGGTAGACCTTTCTTGAACACTTGTGGAGCTATTATTGATTGTAAGAAGGAAAAAGTTTTAACTAAGTTTGATGGAGATTTTTATGAGTTTAACTTTTCCAAATTTGCGAAAGCTCCTTGTGAAAATAGCTTGCCTAATAAAGATTTTAGGATGGAACAACTTGCTTATATTGATCTAGTCTATGACCTTGGACCTCTTTTTGATGAAAGTAAGCATTTTTATTCTAATGATAAAGTTGTTTCTAGTGATAGTTATATTGTCAACTTTATTCAAAGTGCTACTGAAATTTATTTTGAGAGAGGGAAACATGGTTTTATGCATCTCAATGATGTTAAGTTTCCCCGTTTTATTTTGAAAGCTTTAAAGTTGCATCTGTTTTGTCTTCCTATGCTTGTGGATTTTTGTTTCAACAATTTTTTTTCTCATGATACCCCCATGCATAGGAAGTGGGTTAGACTCAAGTGTGTTGGTTATTTGCTTCTTGATGCTCTCTTTCACTTCAAATATATATATCCTATGTGAGAATCTTTGAAAGTTTCAAGCCTAACTTAAAGGCATTAAAGAAAAGTACTTGTTGGGAGATAACCCAAGAGTTTTGTCGAGTCTTGGAAGTTATTACCTCAGTAATAACCTCTCCTTATCCTTTTTGTTTTGGTTTTTGTGTCAAGTTCAACTACTTTTGTGAAGTAGAGGAGTTGTGAAAAGTGGCTGTCCTGGGACACATTTTTGTGCTGTATTGTAAAAATTCGTGAGGTAGCTCAGTACTTAGGATAGAGATGTATTTTTATGACCTTGTTCTCCAAGTTGTTACCCAACTTTCATTAGTTCTGCACTTTTTGATTTGAGCAACAAAAGGTTCTCAAAAAATTCAATCTTTAACTCCTGGTCTATTTTGACAGATTCCTGCCGTCCTTTGCATTTGCCTCTTACAGAAGCTTTTGTATTGATGGGTTTTTAGTTGAAGTGTGTACCAAAGGTTTATTGTTTTTGCTTACACTAATGTTGTCATTGAGTTTGTGCAAAGGTTTTGTATGAAGGTAATTTTCAGGAGAAGGAGAAAGGAATCTGCAGAGTTCGTCCTTGAATAGGTAAAATTGGTGAAAATAGAAGGTTCGTGAAACTCCAATCTTTTTATATTTTTGTTGTTTTTAATACATAAGGGAAGTTACGAGACAGAATTAAAGAGGATACGGAGCCCGGGGTGGACACACCCACCCCAGGCGCGGGCCCAGCCTGGTCGCGCATGAGGGGGGTGTCCCCCCCTCAAACTCCGCCTCCGCCTCGTTTCCGTGTCAAAACCTTCCTTATGCATTGAAACTTCGTAATATATAACCCCCCGGGGTCCTCGAGGTTCTTGTATTGAGTTCTTGTTGTGTTTTTGTTTTGATCTGTTTCTGCCAGGCAGATTCTCAGATGCGGTGACCCAGCATACCACTGCATGTGTAGTACACTATAGTCGTTGACATGACATCCACAGAACACCGTTCTGTAAATATCACATCCCTCAGAGTGGTACAACAGAAACATTGCGGGTCCATATTACAAACATTCACACATTATTATTATTACAATAACAGAAGTTCAAGACTTCAAAGGATTCAACTTACAACCAAAATATAAAGTGTTTTAGCGGAATTCAAAAGTAGCAACTCCAAATTGAGCTCAACAACTTATTGCTATATATTGTTCATGTTGCTCGGCTCAAGTGGCTTCTAGAACTATAGTAATTATTCAGACTCCTGGAACTCTCCTCCGTAGAGGATGTCGTAGTCCTCCCCTTCTACGGCTCCATACAAGTTGGGATCTTCATAGAATACCTCCTCTTAACTCTTAGATGCGTACATTGAAGTATCTTTGGGATTCTCAGAGTCTAAGCAAGGATTCAAAGGAAAGGATGAGTAACAGCGTTACCCAGCAAATTCATTATATGCAGGGTGGGAAGTTTGATGCACTATAACTACAGCCACAGACCATAGGTCCTAGGCAATGCAAGTTTTTCGTAAACGTTTCTTCAAAGATTGATTTTATTATAAAAATCTATGACCATCAGCCTTCATAGGTTGACCAGAACTTTCATGGAGTTCCTTTCCTGCCGCGTTCGTAGCTCCTTCCCGGAACAGGGAGTAACAAGTTACAATTCTTACACTCTACAGAGGTGCGTTACTTTACCCATGAGAGATCAACTCCTTGTTGCACAACCGGGCGTACTTTCCCGTCCACAATTCCATGATGTGGGGCCTAGTAGTTGGTCGAAGCCAATCACTGTCCTCTCCGCGACCTCATATGTCTGCATGATCCTTCGGGCTAGCTCACCTTCGTTAAGCCCCCTTTTCGGGCAGGCTAAAACCCTGATGAGTCCTCGAAGACTCTATGACCTAGTGATGCCCGGATTAGTACCATTTACATGGACTATCTCCCTAAACACCATTCATAGATAATCTAGACACCAAAAGTGTGGGGCGTAAGGGTGCCCACCCATATGTTGGATCCGCACAAGGAATCACAACGTCACATTAAGGTTGTCTTGCCTCCATACAAGAGGAAAAGGATACAGCTGACTTCTCCGTCCCATTCGAAATCTCATGGTTAACGCGTAATATACGACGCTAGAATCACTGATGTCATGGGTTATTAATTCCTAAGTGTTCATCATTAGTGCAATTAGAACCCTAAGTTCTATTGCTCCATCATATCATCACTTAGGATGATATCTAAGATTTAGTGTCTTGAGAAAATATTGTTTTGCTTTTTCTATAGTGTAGATGGTAACACACAATTTGCAAATACTTTGATAAAGACTCTTCAAAGGACATGAGCAAGTGATGAACTTGCCTTGTGATTGCAAGGTAGTGAAGTCTGATGCTTGCACTGGACCTTGAGCTTCTAATGTCTATAAAAACATCATTATTGCTCGGTAAGGATAATAATTAAAGAAGCAAAATGATTATGCAAAGTAATGTAATGCACCATTTAACTTGATATGCATTCTCCCCATTATTATAAAAATTCTTTTTTAATAATAAAGTATTTATAAATATTAATTTTTAATAAAATCAATATTTATAATAGAATATTGTATTCTTTCATTTTATTTCCCCTTTTATTTGACTTTTATTGATTTAATAATTCTTTTAAGAATTATCACTTAACTATCAAAAATTGTTATAAAATATTTGTTTAGTATTTTTCTGAAATACTACAATATTAATATATAATGAAAGTGATTTTTATTTATCTTTATCATATTTCAATAATTTTTGTAAATTTCCATAAGTAATATATAAATTACAAAATTCTTAATAAAATTTCTATGTATAAAATTTTATCTCTTAATTTATTTGGATAGTTTGGATTATTGTGAATCCAAAAATATTTTATTTATAATTTTTGGACTTTTATTTTATTTTCTAAAATTTAATTAAGTTCAGATGTATTTTGGTCTTTTACTATTTATTAAAACAGACACTTAATGACTTGGGATGGCCATTTGGGTTTATTGGGCCCTTATGGCCCAGTAGGGCAAGGTCAAAACAGCACCCCGAAGTGTTTTTGGCCCACCCAGCCCAACTCACTCGTTGTCTTCTCTCTCGAGCTCACCCCTCTCCTTCTCCTTCCCCGACCCCGTGGTCAGTGGTGTCGCCGCCGGCGATTCCTTCCGTCGTGGACCGCCCTGGCCGCCGCCGTGGTGCAGGAAGAGGTTGTAGACCCTGCTCTTCCCTCCTATCCAATTGGATTTGGACATGGAGCCCTCCTGCGACCAGATCGATGTCGTCTCGAACCCTAGGGTTTGGGGTTGGCGTTGATCCTGGCGTCGCCGCTGCTGTCGTGCGCCGTGGTGATTCACCTCGCCCCTAGGCGTGGCTATGGTCACCGTCGTGGCACTGTATGGGTCGTAGCACCCCGTTGGGGGTGCTCCCCGTGTCGCCATGGTTGTCGGCTATCTCTGCTTCCTCTTCTAATCTAAAGTGAGGACCTTTGGTGAGTGGTTCCTCTCCCTCTCATGCACTCTGTGCTAGGCCATCCTATACTAGATGTTGGTAGTGACCTTCCTGGTGATTGTCTGGTCCTGATTAGGGTTCTTGGTTCTATTTAGGGTTCATACCCTACTGTTGACTAGGTACTGATGAATTGGATCATGTGTTGATGATCTCTGAATCTGTTAAGTGGTGACTAGCTGTGACTTACTGCTGATGATTAGATGTGGTGATGCTAGTGGTTTTGATAACTTACCACCGTCATTACTTGGTTAATGACAGTGAGTATGGTGTGATGAAGTCACTGTCTTAGTACTGTTGGCTTGAGAATTCATGTATAAATTGAGATCAAAATGATCTCTTTCTATGAAGACATATATATATATATATATATGAATATCCTGTTTATGATTCCTGTGTTTAAGAACAGGAAAATGATTTATAATTGGTTGATTGTACCTATAAAGATCGGATGCTTAACCTGCTTAGTTTAGAACTGTTCTTGTGACACCATCCTTGTATGGCACACAAGACTAGATTCTTTTACTTGGTGTGGTTTTATTCAAGCTTAAGTTTTGGCTTGGCATGATAGATAAGTGAAATCCTCTTTCCTTATATCCCTAGAACCAATGATGTTAGTCTGAGGTTTAGGGATTTAGACCTGTATCTTGTTGATTCACATGGATTGGTTCTGGTAGTGATACCAGCTACTATTGCTTGAATCAAAGTTAGGAAAAAATGCTTGTAAGCTTGATAACTTATATAGATCCGTAAGATTAAATTCTAAAGTGCTACTCTTGTCTTAGAGATGTGCCTAGAAGTTTAAATCTTAGCTATGTTCATTCTTGAATTGAAATATAGCTTGATAACTAGATCAATGATGTTGTTCTAAGATTTAGTTGGATCCTTCTACTTTTCTGTTTGCTTTTAGAGTTTAAAACCTAAGTGATGGATTCACCCCACTTGGGTGCTTTCTGAGAGTTTGAATAAGAGACAGATCATGTATGCTTGTCTAATCTTAGACAGATAGATCATTTGATGGTCTATTTACTCACCATTGCACTTGATGTAGTGGTTGCTAGTGGTTGATCTTGTGGTAGCTTGATCTGGTGCTCTCCTGGTATTTCCAGCTCCTGGCTTGTCCTTGATCTAGCCCTTCATCTCCTGATCCTGATGGCTTGATCTTGGTCTTGCTATCCACCTGATCTACCCCCTCCTTATGTCACCATCTTGGTGATGTGATCCTAGGCTTTGGTTGGTTTGATCTAGCTTGGCTTTGTGCTTGGTTTAGATGCTGGCTGCTGTGCTTGGTGTGTAAGAGCAATGGAATGGTGTGGGGATTGGTTTCCCACGGCTGTGTTGATGGTTTTTTTTGGTTGTGCTGCAGCTGTGGTGTTGACAGCACACACCATGCAGTTTGGTGTGTGTGCTGCTTGTGTGTCTGTTGCACAGATGCGGATATGTTCAAAATTTTGAAAGTTACTTTCACCTGGTTACTTCTACTTGGCTAGTGAAACTTGCTCCTCCTTGCTGTGATTTGACTTTTGGCTTAAAATTATGAAAGATACATTCTTTCATATTGGTGAAACTTGCCCCTTATAAACTCAATGATGAAAAAGTGAACAATGCACTTCACTGTCAACTTCTGAGAGTAAAAATAATTCTAATCCTAACCTTCTTTTTCTTTTAAGTTTATTTTTATTTTGCAGGAACCAGATTTGAAGATCAAGACTTTAGTTTAGTTTTTTTATTTTTCTTTATAGATTAGTCTCTTGTAATAACTATCATATTCAATTGTAATCTTTAATTTATTATTTTGTACTCTTTATTTTTATTCTTTTGTAATAAAGATTGTACTATTATCAATAAAGAAATATTATTATTTATTTATTTGTATTTGTAAATATTGTGGATGATTTCCATAAGTTACATTTTTGTAACTTATTTATTGAATAATATTATGGAATGTAGATTCTTATTCTTAATTGCCTTCTTTATATAAAGTTTGAGTTATTATTGGTTAACTCTTGATTAAATCAAATACTCAAATATTATTCAAAATCCTTTTGAGTTATAATTCAAACACTCAAGTTTTAAATTCAAATTTCATTTCCCAAAACACATAAGTCCACAAAGATCATATCAAAGTCTATAACAATCATCCTTTAAGACTATACCTAATCTCAAAGTATGAAGGAAACCTTGATCACTTTAGGTATTTATTTGGCGAAAAAATTACCCACATTTTCACAGATGAATGCATGCAACATTTCAAATTCCTAAATCTACCCTTCATTAGTTCCTAAATGCTGGGATGTTACATCAGATTTGGAGCATCAATGTCTTCCTCTGGATCACCCACGGAGGATTCCTCTGCGAACGTCCTCAACCCGTACATGTATGAGTTGAGGATTCACCCGAAAGAGTTGATTCTCAAAGATGAGATGATACAGATGAAACAAGTTCAAGGCCCCAAAGGAGAAGGCAGTCTGGAAGACAGGCTGGAAGCATTGGAGCAGGAAGTTTTCAGGTACAAGAAGATGGCAGAACACGAAGTGGATGTTATTCACAAGATAAGTTCAGAACTCATCACCAAGCACGAGGGAGAAGTTGCTGAGCTCCGAGAAGATATATTCTCACTCTGTCAGACTACCAACCAATTGCAAGCACGGCTCTACGACATACAAAATCAAAACTGTGAGTATGGGGCTAGATTTGATCGCATAAGCTCTGTTGCTAGTTTCAGGATTGCAGAGACTAGGACATCCTTTTTGGATGGGGATCCCTTGGCCTGGAAGCTTAATGATGACAAGAGACCACCACCACCACCAAAGGAGTAATTCGTCATCAGGTTTGGCATCCCCTTGGCTTGTTCCAAGCTTGGGGGAGTGCCGCGGTATCACCACCATTATCTTTTATCTTTTACCTTTTTAGTGGATTCATATCTGTGGGAGAGAAGTTATCTTATAGTTTGGTTTGCATGTGGAAGTATCTCTCCTTTAGTTGATTATCTATGTATCCCTTGGTGTGAGTGCCTTTATTGAATATTAATGAGAAGTCTCATCTTTTACTTTTTGCACTTCTTATTTTAGTTTGCAATCTCTATTATATGATGGATCTTGTTGATCAGTATTGGCACCACTTTGGGAGCATCAGGTGGATCTAAATTGGTTTTGGCAAACCGAGTTCTGGTCAGTAGCAACAATTTTTGAGGTTTGAAAGAAAAAGGGAAAGAAAAAGCTTACAGGTATTTGGTATCATTTGTTTTCTTTCTTGTTGGCTCATAAGCTTAGTATTCTTTATTTAAGATATTTTGTGTCTTCAAGGAATATTGCATTTTTGGCTTTATTACTTGTATGTTTGCTTGTTTCTTTCAACTCTCTTGCTTGCTACCCATCCTTGCTATCCAAAAACCTGTTTTGAGAAGGCATACTTCTCATGTTTCCAAATCCCTTTGAACCAAACCTTTGCCATTTGTGTCCACTATATCTACCTAGTAGCATTATTGCTATTCCAAGCAAATTCTCAATCTCCATCTACCTTTCGAATTAAAAAGTATTTTGTTATGTGAAAACTATTTAGTAAAGCTCTCACGAAGTTGATGACACACCTTATTTTATTGACCCTAATAGACTTGAACCATTGTGGACATCAAAGTTGTAATGCTTGCATCTATACATTGGAATTAGCAGAACCGTGCTGTCACATCGTTGATATCATGATATTTTGTCTATGGATGTCAACGGTGTGAAATAAAAGGGGAACTTGTGAGTCCATGGAGTTTGTACTTTGTGTTAGAGAAACGCCTGGGCCGCTAGCCTAAGCCAAGCCTAATCATGGTGGAAACTTGCAGCACCACCATAGTGAGCATTCTGTGAAGCATCCTCAATAAAAAACTATACACATAGTAAATAAAAAGATTGCTGAGATGCTCATTGTCTGCTTTCCTTGTCATTTTGGTTATGGGAAAGCTCCTGTACCATGTGCAAGGGGTACCCCATTGGCGGTTCTCAATGATATGCGAGTACTTACAATGACAAGAACTTGTCTGGGACCAAAGTTGATGTAGCATGAGGACTAGCCGTCATATTCAAGGGACATGAGATTGCGAACTTATATTTCGTCAATCATATACTCCATATTTGTTCACTTTAACCTTAATCATCTCAAGATGCTTATGATAGGGGCAATGAGGGCTCAAAGCTAGTAAGTACCATACTCTTTTGGAAGCTCTTTATGACTTGTAATCCCTGCTTCCCTCTATGAAGGGACCTTTCTCCCACTTCCAAGTTGAGTCAGTAAACCTACTTCCTCTCTATCTCCAGCAAGCATTTGAGTTGTTGTGTTTCAAGCATTCATATGGTGATTTATTAAATCATGTTCTTTATCTTCCTTTTTTGCACAAAACTCTTATCTATTGAGTATTACTTTGAAAGCCTTCACTTATGAAAAACCTTTTTGAGCAAAGAGTGCTCCTGTTTTGAAACTTCTACAAAAAACTTTTTGTGAAACTTTTTGCCAGGTGTTCTCTGACCAAGAACAAGTTTGCCAATTCCAATTATGATTTATCTTCATGCATCTCTATTGTGACTGATGTACTTGGTTGCAAGCTAAGTTATAATGGTGAGCTGATTTCTTCTGTGAGCTATGCAATGGTAAGTGTGATGCTTCTTGTTCATATTCTTTTATCGACACTTCACTCCATAAACCTGTGAACATGTTTAATGAGCTCAGTTTTCGCTTGGGGACAAGCAAAGTCTAAGCTTGGGGGAGTTGATACGCCCAATTTGCATCACCATTCTATATCATAATTTACCTCTATTCATTGATATTTATCTTATTATGAGGTATTACTTATGGCTTTTCATCTGTTTATGCATGTTGGATAATTCTTGGAGGATGGACTACCGGAGTCTGGATTCTGATGGAAAAGAAGGCGTTTCATTGCAATTTCGTGAAGATCAGAAAAATACCATAAAAATATGGAAACATATTATTTTACTAGAGGACGAAGGAAGCCAGAAGGAGGAGCAAAGGGGGGTCGCAGGGGGCCCACACCCCTAGGCGTGGGCCCACCTGAGGCCGCGCCTAGGGAAGGTGTGGCCTACCTGCCCAGCCTCTGACTCTCCCCCTTCGCCTATATCTTCCCTACGGAACCCTAAGCCTCGGGGAGCAACCATAGATAGATTTCCGCCGCCTCTGGGGGGCGGAAAACACCAAGAGAGAAAGATCTCTCCGGCAGACATATTTCTGCCGAGGGAATTCCTTCCCGGAGAGGGGAGACCATCGCCATCAACACCATCATCAAGCTAGGCTTCATCAGGATCATCATCATCCACACCATCATCTCCACCAGCACCATCATCACCACTCCGTCCCGCTATAACAATTGTGTTGGATATTGCTTTAGTTCTTAGGGGAAACTTTCCCAGTGTTAATTAGTATTGTATTTGATGCTTGTGAGTGGAACCATTGGATTATTGTTTATATTCTTATCCATTACCATATAATTCTTGATCCTGATCCATATGATGTCTTGTGAGTAGTTCGTTGTGTTCTTGAGGACATGGGAGAAGTCATGTTGTTAGTAGTGAATCTGTGATGAGTTATTATTCAATGGTTTAGTATTTAAGTTATGGTGCTATTCTTCTAGTGGTGTCATGTGAACGTCGACTACATGACACTTCACCATTTATGGGACTAGGGGATGCATTGTGTATTTGGCTACTAATTGTGGGGTTGCCGGAGTGACAGAAACCTGAACCCCCGTTAGGACACCTTTGCACAAGGGAGTGTAGGATCTCAGAGTTTAAGGCTGTGGTTAGATTTATATCTTAATTACTTTCCTGTAGTTACGGATGTTTGCAAGGGGTTTAATCACAAGTATGTATTAGTCCTAGGAAGGGCGGTATGTTAGCACAGGTTCACCCACACAACACTTACAAACACCAAAGAAGAGTACTCAGCTATTTGAAGCAAAAGCACTTGACAGAATTCCCATGTGTCCTCGAGAAAGTTTGGTCCTTATAAGTATTTCCACCGGCTTGTCCTTTTCTAAGAAAGGATTGGGCCGCTTGCTCCGTTTGTTTACTGTCTTTGTTACTTGCTCTTTGTTTTGTTGCCTTGTTAGAAAACCACTAAAAACCCGTTTGCTAAGTATTCACACGGATGTGCTGCTCCATACCACTGTTCAACACCTTCTGCTCCTCGTTGGGATCGACACTCCTATTTATCGAAAGTACTATGATACACCCCCTATACTTGTGTGTCATCAAGTGATGCCATGATCTCCGTCACTTGATCCTTGGTGAGGATCCAGTTGTTCTTCTCCTGAATCGAGAAGGCTTGTGGACAAGGCAATGGCACCTGCTCATCCTGTGCAACATCAAGATAACCAAATTGATAGGCTCGGAGCCTCCTGTTAGCTCGGTAACACCGAGGAAGCCACAAGCAGTTATATATTTGACATCCATAACTATGGAGCCATCAACAGGTTGCATAATAGGTATTGGAATTCCACGGGCTTGGACAAGGTGGGTTACCAATCCACTGATATGAATATCACCTTTCTTTTAGTTGCTCTGGTGGAGGAGGTGCTGGAGGAATAGAGCTGCAGGAGTGGGACCATGCGGTGCATCAGGGAAGAGTGCCTTGGTGATCATGGCCATGTCTGCATTGGCCATAGAGATGGTATCTCCTCTTCCCAGCGAAGTGTTAGCAAGAAACAAAGCAAAGTAGCGGATGGCCGGGTTCTAAATGGTGGACATATTCTTATGGTAGAAGTCCCTGCCATCGTTAACAGAAATAACTTCCCAAGTTTCTCCACTTGATACACTATACAAGTTTGTAACAGTTGATTCCCCTTCTCGAGGGAATCCAAAAGATTCACAAATTTTTTGAAAAGTGATTTGATATGGCCGTTGGTTAATGGTGAAACTCATCGTGCATGCATTACCTTTCTCCTTGTAGTCGTCGTAGAAGGAGGCGAGGAAATCATGGGTGAGCTCAGTGTAGGTGCAGTGGCTTGCATAGGCTAGGTTAGATAGCCCTGCATTTGCACACATGTGGTTGAAGTACACCCTCAACCCTACTGCGCTGAGAAAGCCATCATCAGCCCATCGTGTGGGAATCACCTTCCTTGATAAAACCATGGCGTACTTGCTGTCGAGCTTAGCCCGTAGCCCCGAGCCTTCACCATGTTGGCGCTTGCTCTTGCGAAAAATATACCAATCTTGTTCATCTGATGCACTGAGAAATTTCAACATAAAACATTAGGCATATAGTTTCTACATGATATACGAACGATTCTACGTGGAAGAAATCAATCCTAACGTGAGAAATCAAAAGTGACATGGATATGCCCTACGGGTACCTGATGTTAGCCTACCTGGTCTAGCCCAGCGGAAGACCCACTCGACGACCTACCAGGATCCATGACACCTATGACGTTTTGGCTGCTATGAATCCCATATGGACACCGGCGCCCAGCACACAAGACAAGGAAAGCTCAAGACTAGAGTTTGAATACAACTTGTAACCAACTCGTATTGGCACCCGAGACCTAGCCTCCCATATATAAAGGCTAGGAGGGTCCAACGAGGAGGACGACGACCTACACACGCCATAACCCCGATAGACTAGACCACAACAAATCTACAGATCTAGCTCTCTCTCTCTCGACTCATACTTTCGCACACGCATCCACTCCAGATCGAATCTGCGCACCCTGTAACCTTCGGTTCCACCATAATCAAAGAGCAGACAAGCAGGAGTAGGGTTTTCCCTCCGGGGGCCTGAACCTGGGTAAATCTCGTGTCCCCTGGTTGCTTGTCTGTTAACCGTGCCACGATCTCCAGCACCCCCATCTTCTCCAAAACCCAAGTCCATAACAATGGGCATTGACGAGATTAAACCTCGTCAATTGGCGCCGTCTGTGGGAAGACCCGAAGCGATCTTCGATTGCGGCAACTGGCCGCATCGGCTTCAGCGACCATGGCTTGGAGGCTCCCTCGACATCAGCGACCCAATGCGACTTTCGGCTGCGATAACCCGATACATCCTTCGGATGTGGCGACCCGGTGCGGTCTTCGACCGCGACAATCTTCGGATGCGGAGCTCGCTACCACCATCAACTCCGGAAACCCGTCGCCGCTATGATTATGGTTCGCCGCGTCGACCACGTCCGCGCGCGACACACTACCACGTCAACTTCGCCACGACAACCAACAAAGCTAAGTTCTCTACTTAGAGTTTATTTATTTCTTACTTTAATCGCACTCGAAACACTCGGGGGCTGCGCCCTCTTCGAGTAACCTAATGTGCCATCGGCTCCACGCACTCGAGCACCTCGAACGCGAAAGCCCGAGTAGCTGATTCTGCCTGACCGTCGAATCCTTGAACTCCGAGTGCCTCGGCAAGATACTGAGACTAAGGGTAATCAGGCTAACGAAAAGGCCTAGCACACAGTGCAAAAGTGTCGACTCGATCGGTACCAGAATCTTACTATACAAGCTGACAGGCAAATATTTCTTGCAAGATACAAGTACTTCACAAATTTTTATGTTTTCCGCAGCTTACAAGGACGTCGACTACGTCGAGCTATTCTATCGGGTCCTCCAACAGGAGTCGACAAAGCAACTGGCTACGCCATAAACTCAAGTGGTTTCTCTTCACATGAGTCTCCACTCGAGTCTGCGACTCGACTAGAAACTTGGGGACTACTCCTATCAGGAGCACTGGTCGCGTACCCGATGTTTTTTCGGGTGAGCGGTACGCCGATGAGATTTCCTACTACAACTGCACGATACAAGACTTGAGTCTCTGCCTGAGTCTACGACTCCGCCAGACACTCGGGGGCTACTCCAAACTGGAGCGCTGGTCACGCACACACAAGATCTTCGAGTCCTACGCCGAGTCTACGACTCCACTACGGACTCGGGGGCTACTCCCATAGGGAGGATTGATTCAAGCATCCAAAAAAAAAATTGTGTCCTACGGACCTGAAGCAAACAACGGCTGAATTAAAGTCTCTGCTCGAGTCTATGACTCGAACAGACACTCGGGGGCTACTCCCATAGGGAGCGCTGGTCGCGCACCCTATAGTCCATTGTGTTGACTACGTCCATGATGTCGATTCCTTTACAATAGCCGAACAAATTCAGCTGACCCGATGAACTTTTGGGTGAAGTGCTTCGCACTCGACACAACTTTCGACTCCGACATCCAAATACAAGGTTCAATACAACTAAGTCTCCACCCGAATCTATGTTTCAGATGGACACTCGGGGGCTACTGACATGGATATGCCCTACGGGTACCTGATGTTAGCCTACCTGGTCTAGCCCGGCGGAAGGCCCACTCGACGACCTGCCAGGATCCATGACGCCTATGACGTTTTGGCTGCTATGAAGCCCATATGGACACCGGCGCCCAGCGCACAAGACAAGGAAAGCTCAAGACTAGAGTTTGAATACAACTTGTAACCAACTCGTATTGGCACCCGAGACCTAGCCTCCCATATATAAAGGCTAGGAGGGTCCAACGAGGAGGACGACGACCTACACACGCCATAACCCTGATAGACTAGACCACAACAGATCTACAGATCTAGCTCTCTCTCTCTCTCTCGACTCATACTTTCGCACACGCATCCACGCCAGATCGAATCTGCGCAACCTGTAACCTTCGGTTCCGCCGTAATCAAAGAGCAGACAAGCAGGAGTAGGGTTTTCCCTCCGGGGGCCTGAACCTGAGTAAATCTCGTGTCCCCTGGTTGCTTGTCTGTTAACCGTGCCACGATCTCCAGCATCCCCATCTTCTCCAAAACCCAAGTCCATAACAATGGGCATTGACGAGATTAAACCTCGTCAAAAAGAGAAAATCAAACAAGCTTGAGTTTGTCCACTAATTCAATGAGAGGATTTCGACCATGGAATTCTGAAAATAAAGCATGGATAGGGAGAGAAACATACCGATTTGCTGATTCCCCCACTCAAATGAACGAAATCCGCGAAGAATCAAGAGTTCTAGGTGGATTTTGAGAGGTTTGGAGAGAGAATATGAGAGAAAATGAGGTGGAGGAGGATCCCTAGCCGCCACGGGGCGTTTAAGTGGTCGCGCCGCTCTATATGGCGGGAGCTATACGGGCGGGTTAGGTAGCTCCCACAGTATAGTTGCGGTGGCGGCGAGAGTTAGGGTTTCCCCACGCCAGATCACAACTATACGAACACAACTATAGGCCGGACCAAAATGGTCTCGCCATATAGTTGGTCGTTAAACCTTCTGTATCTGAGACCCCTTTTTTTAGAGTTTTATCGATAACTATACGGCTGCAACTATACGGCAGGAATATATATTCCCGCCATAGAGTTGGTCATTCCAACTCCTGGAACATGCTTTTCGCCCAAATTTACAGAGACTCACTTTTTAATCTAGACAATATGATTAAGCTAGTTTCTGCATATAAATCTCAAACTTTATTTTCTACACTAAATCTATGCTTATTCAGTCGATATTTCTACTACTTTTTGACAGGTACATCTTCATGGGCGCACTTCCGCAAGAATGTCTCTAAAAAAGTTGTAAGAATGCGATGGACTTTTTATTATTTAACTTTATTTTATCATTGTGATGGGTTGACAACCATTAAGCATTTATTAATAATGGTTGAATATCTCAACCCTTTCTATGTTCTCGAATTCTTACCTTGGGTTGCCCTTTATCAAAGGCACTTGCCACATGGACTCTTTTTGCCGGTGGAATATACCTTTCTCCCGCTTCTAGTTTCTTTGGAAAATACCGGAGGATTTCTACTGCAACAACTTCATCTTCATTTCTTACCTCATTTTCTTCTCTTGGATCAATAGTCTCTACATCAGAGTCATAGCGGTCATCCTGTGTGTCATTCTACTCCTCCAAGGTTTATCTTGTGTTTCTTGAGCAGTTTCATCTTGAGGATCCACCAGTGTATCATTTTCTTGGCTTGCTTTGAGCAAGGATTTTTTGGGATGCTTAACTTGAGTTTGATGATCTCAACTATTGTTTTGATCCCTAAGGATGATCTCCTATGTTGGCTCATGCTACTTCCTAAGCAAGCAAGGCAATCAGCAAATCAAAGGTAGTTCATCAGACAGCAGATCAAGGCCATTCATATATTCAACTTATCAGCTACTACTAAGGTTACCATCAAGTCTAGCTTGAGGTAAGTATGGGTATGTTGAAATGTTGGAGTTTGAATAAGGTAAGATCCCTTGGTATCTCAACCAAGAGTAGATTTCAAAATCTTTATATAAAAAGGTTTTGGAAAAACCTAGAGGTAAGAGTAGTTGAATGCTCTGTCTTGAAAACATAAGGAGATTATATGTAGGTATCCATAGTTTTGTTAAATAGAATCTAACAAAATATTTGTTTTATCAAAGTCATCTTTAATCTTACCACAAAGAACCTCCACATCTCTTACAATACCAATAGGGCAAAAGGTCTCCTTATTAGCAAGGTGAATAACCACATCAATGTCCTCAAAGCTCACAAGGACCAATTTCATGCATAATTTTCCTGTAAAGCTCATAAGGAATAGCACTATACTATATGCATAGCTTTTTATTGAGGACGCTTCATAGATAGCTCACTATGGTGATGCTGCAAGTTTCCACCATGATTAGGCATGGCTTAGGCTAGCGGACCAGACGTTTCTCTAACACAAAATACATACTCCATGGACTTACAAGTTCCCTCTTTATTTCACGCCGGTGACATATAGACAAAAGAGCACGATATCAACTATGTACAGAGTACAAGTGCAATGTTGAAAATGTTCCCCGTGACAGCACAGTTCTGCTAATTCCAACGTATAGGTGCAAGCATATACAACTTCGATGGCACAATGGTTCAAGTCTATTAGGGGCAAAGAAATAAGGTGTGCCATCAAGTTCGTGAGAGCTTTACTAACTAGTTTTCACATAACAAAATACTTTTTAATTTGAAAGATAGATGAAGCTTGAGAATTTGCTTGGAATAGCAAAAGCTAATAGGTAGATATGGTGGACACAAATGGCACAGGTTTGGTTCAAAGGGGTTTGGAAACATGAGAAGTATACTTTCTCAAAACAGGGTTTTAGCTAGCAAGGTTGGGTAGCTAGCAAGAGAGTTGAAAGAAACAAGAAAACATACAAGTAATAAAGCCAAACATGCAAATCTTCCTTGAAGACACAAAAGATCTTAAATAAAGAATACTAAGCTTATGAGCCAACAAGAAAGAAAATAGATGATACTAAATACCTGTAAGATTTTTCTCTTTTTTTCTTTCAAATCTCAAAAATTGTTGCTACTGACCGGAGCTCGGTTTGCCAAAATCAATTTAGATTTACTTGATGCTCCCAAAGTGATGCCAATAATGATCAACAAGATCCATCATGTAACATCCCAAAAATACTAAACTTAGATCATCAAACACTAATCGTCAAGATTAGGGTTAACAAAAACTTTTCTAAATAAAATCATGAATGCATGCATATGTGTATGCATGGATTTTGAATTTCTTTAAAACCACCTTGTTTGTGTGATCCATTGCTTGTAAAATGTTTCTTAGGTGAAATAAACATCATCTAAAACATTTCCCACACTTTTCCTAAAGACAAGTAAATCAAAACAAATATATTAAGTGAATGGTCACTTTGACCAATTTAACTCCCATGCCTACTTTGGCTATCCCAAACTTTCAAAACTCAACAGAAACTTTTCTGGATCTTTGCACCCCTTGATTGTACTCATAACAAAGTATCAAGGACCACTTTGTGATCATCCAAAAACTTTCAAATGCATAGTTTAAATGACAATTCAAAATTGAATCTTCTTCATATGTGGAGATCCTACTTTTTCAAAACCCACTCAAACAAGCTCAACTTTCAAAACCCAAGCATCTGCAGACTCACCAGCACCAATCTAGCAAACCCACCAAAAATCATTTCAAAATTCAAAACTTGATTTCATGCGGCCATTTCATCAAACAGGTTGCAGACACAAATCAAACAAAACCTCAAACACTATAGTGTGCAGTGATTCTTGCCTAACTTGTTCCCTAGTTAGCTCACACATAGCTCAGTACATCATCTAGAAAGTTTAGCCCAACACTAGCACCCCTGTGAGCTTGCCATTGCCATTAATGGTGAACAGCCGAGCACCCCAATGTCACCCCATTGTGGACAGAAAGCTAGAGGAAGAACTAGCCGTGCCAACCTTGTCTAGGAGACAGCCCACCGTCCACCGCCACTCACTGTCCCAGCCGCAAGCGTTGCCAAGCCATGGACCACGAGCACAAGCCGCGCCCAGACCATGCCGAGCGTGCGCCAGAGCGCCACCCTCGACCATCACCCACAGACCGCGCGCCGCCCTCGCCGCGTGCACACACGATCGCCATCAAACCAGGAGACCGCCAGACATCCCCGTTTGCCGCCCCGTGCCGCACAGCCACCGCCTGCCGTCGAAGACGCCGCCTCTGCCGCGCAGAGCACCGCCCGTTCCAGACCAAACCACACCGCCCCATGCCTCGCGACCATGTCGTTGAGCATCGCCAGGAGACACAGCACCGTCCCCTACCCTTGCCCATGCCATTAGCCGCCTGTAACATCGCCCCCGACGAGCTCACCGTGCGCCCCGACGGTCCCCTCGCTCAACTATAAATAGAGGCGACCCCCGCACGATTTCTTCACACCATCTCACTCCCCTCTCCTCACTGATCGTGCCACACCATTCTCAGAGCAAGGCGAGCACCACCTCGCCGGAATTTCACTGGAGCCTGCCGCTGCCGGAGAAGAAAGGAGCCAGCGATTGGAGCCACCCCAGGAGATGCCGCGACCACCCCTGAGTTCGCCGTCATCGACTATGTCGTTCGCCCGCCTCGCCGACCCTCGCCAGTACCCCGGTGAGCCCCCAGCGACCCTCACTGTCCGTGCTAGGTTTTGATCTCGCCGGAGTTGTCTCGCATCGACGATGACTCCCAGCTGTTAGATTAGAACTAGATCGAACGACCCACGTTGCCCCATACCGCTTCGCCCAGCCCCGTGTCACTGACGAGTGGGGACACCAACGTAAGCAGCCCGCGGGAGCACTGCGCTTAGCAGGCCGGCCCGTTCACTTTCCCCGCGCAGCCCAGTTATTCAAATTAAACCTTTTTCTATTTCAATTCAAACACACTTCTGTACCCAACTTCAAAAATCAACCCAGATCGATTCAGTGCACCAATTTGAATGAAACCATGTTTGTTGGAAAGGTCTGTGACTGCTGAATCCAAGCCCGTTGGATTCAAGTCATTTGGATCTATAGATCACCCATGGTAAAAATAACAAGGCAGAAGCTTTTCTGCATTCAAACATTTTTCAAATTTAAACCATAATAGATTTTGAGTTGATTCCAACTCTCAAAAATCACATTTAACCATACCTTTCAGAATATATAAAAATATATAGGTTTACTTGCAGAAATAATGGTCAAGTAATAAAAGAATGCTACATAAGCATTTCTAGCCACTTTAATTAATTAAAATAAAAAGGGTAAAGCCTTATTAAATTGTGACACCACTTTAAATCACATTCCCATGGACTACAATATGTGGTGATGACATGTGTCAACATGATCCCATGTTTAGTCTGGAGAATATTAAATCTTAAGTAGTTTTTCAATGAGTAGAAATTACTTTTCTAAAAATAAAAAGGAATTGAACCAAGCCTTAACCTTGTAATGTTAGGGATGATGCTAGATCATCTATAGGACCCTTGTGTGTGATGATTGCAAGTAGTTAAGTATTGTTTGGTGATTGTGTACCTCGTATTTATTCGTAGAGGCTAGTACCGACCAAGGATACGAGGAGGAAGGAGGATACTACGAAGAAGAAGCCGAGGAGAACTTCAACCACTGCTCTGCACAAGGCAAGCCTAATACTACTAGTGAATGTGCAAGCTTATACTGATATTGATGCAAGCTAACACTTGCAAGATACCTTACTGATGCCACAAACCCCTACTTGTGCTATGATTACTATATGCCTTAAGCATATGTGATGATACCCACTTGATAAACCAATCCTAGTTTTATGTGCAAGCTTCTTACTTTACTTCTTTATCAAAGCTTACTTGGAGTTTACTTAAGTGACTGGTAGATTTTGTAAAGTGATGAAGGTTGCATAAAGAGCATAAAATTTGGCCTAAGTTAGAAACCTTGATGTCATCCTAAGGCATAAGGTTGTACTTAGTTGAAACTCCACTAGTTTACCACCCCTCATCAGTGCTTACCCCCACTTATAGATGCTAGTGCTAAGCATAAAACTTGATTAACTTTAGATGGGAATACTTGGTGGAAAATTGGTTATGAAAACCTTGGAATGATGGATCATTCTACTGAAATGTTTTGGACATGTGTTTCCAAACACTTGATGATTTTGGTGATGAAAATGTTGAGGCATGAGCCTTAGCCCTTTATAAAACTGATGGTTGTCTGGATGCGATACCATTCCAATTTTATCGTACAACCACAATAACCGAAGATTGGGTAGGGCTTGACTGGAAACTTACATTCCGTAGTATTAGTTCCCTCACGGCCAAGGTCTGAGCCGAGGCTACCTTGTGAATATTGTCCACCTGTGCAGTACCCAAGATGACAGTTGGTCATGGTTGGGAGGCCAAACTCACAGGAGAGGTGCTTATACTAGGGCGTATAATCGAAAGGTTAGGATTGATTATCCGCATACTGAGTATGATTAATTCAGGATTTGTTCCTGACGGATGTATCGAATGTTGTGGTGAAAGTGTACAATCTCTGCAGAGTGTCAAACTATTCGAATAGCCGCGTCCGCGGTTATGGACAGTTGGAGTAGCCATACTGTTCCCCCGTCAGACTTTTCAAAATGACTTGTGAAATGAATTAAGACTTTGACTTGACCACAACAGAGTTGTGACCTGAATTACAAGATCCCAATTAGGAGTTATAAAATTGTGACTAGCTTTGGAACTGAGTAGAGATAAACCTGGCTTTTTGCAAAACAACCTTAGAGCCTAGTGTCCTATTATCCAAAAAACCCTTACCTGTTAGTATTAGTTTGCGAGTACTTAAAGAGTACTCATGGCTTTGTCCCTGGCTATTCCCATGGCCAGACTATGAAGAGGAGTACCTGGAAGATGGACCCCAGGAAGGTTACGACAACTAGGATCATCTCCCATCGTCAGCATTGCCTGTGACCCTGAAGATGGAGCTTCGCCTACCCTACCGTTATTATTACGTATTCTGCTGCTTGATGTTGTATTAAGAAATGGATCATGAGATCCCTATTTGTGTAAGAACTTATGTATCGTTGTAATGGATGATGTACTATGGTATCCAATTCTGTTATGTCTCGCAGAAATGCTAATCCTGGGATTGCGATGTATGGCATAACAGGCATCTAGGATTGAAAAATCTGGGTGTTGACA
The DNA here is from genome assembly GCA_916181665.1 of Avena sativa. Taxonomy (NCBI): domain Eukaryota; kingdom Viridiplantae; phylum Streptophyta; class Magnoliopsida; order Poales; family Poaceae; genus Avena; species Avena sativa. The sequence goes on from OV702297.1 coordinate 34,490,898, forward strand.
AGTTGGTATTAGAGCCATCCTGACCATAGGAGACCCTAGTTAGACTGGACGTTGAACCAAAAACTTAGTTTCAAAACCAAAGAAAAACAAATATTTACAAAAAAATATTCTCATTCTTATCTCTTTGATTCTTTCATAAAAATTCATGTTCCTCAAAAATTCTTGCAAAATCCATAAAATTTTGACACACTTGATCACTCTGCTAATCTACTCATCCTCTAGTTTTATAGATGGACGTGAAGTACAGCAAGTTTTATTTGAGGGATCTGGATCAGCTTTCGGAACTTCTGGAGCGTCCGCACCCCGAGTTCTTCGGATCTCAACTCAATGATCAAGAAGGAGAAGATCTGTAGTGGCTAATTGTTGCAAGTCTCAGAGGAAAGATTGAACCTCCCATTGCGGAAGGAATTCAGTTTACCTTAAGAGAGAACAACTGGCTCGATGGACTTGCCAGAGCAATGCAGGAATCTCTCTCCCGTTTGTGTGGGAAGAGCATCAATCAGATCAAGGGAACCCGCTTTGAGTTTTTCCCAAGACGTGATGCAAACGGACAACCACTGGAAGCCCCATACCACCCCGAGCTGAAGACTCAATTGGACCACCTTAGCTTCATGATGTATGATCGTCAGCAGGAGTTGGACAACTGCCGTGACTATTGCAACCACAAGTCTGCCATCATCCAAATGAAGGATCAGACCATAGCCATGCTAGCAAAGGATCGCAAGTCTCGTCGCCGCCAGCTCGACAAGAAGGAGTGCATTATTGCCCGTCTGCGTCACCGCATCTCATCTCTGGAGGAGACCATCCACGAGAGAGACATGCAGTTGGAGGAAAGGGAGAATGCAGGAGAGGATCTTCGTGGAGACCCTTACTCTTATCTCAGCGATGACGATGATTTTCTGGAGGATCAGGCCATGGACTTCTTCACCGATGAGGATGATTTCGCCTTCATCGATGATGATGAAGCTGATAAAGCCACAGACTCCAAGGAGTAGTAGCACTGAGCACTAGCGTAGTGAGTGAAGTCGGTCCCACTGTATCGTAGTCTCCAGAATGGTTCTTAAAACCATCTGTTTTTCTTTGTTGTGGTGTGTGTTGTACTGTGTGCTATGAGTGAATGAATGAAAAATCAAGTTGCTAGAAAAATCTGAGTCAAACCTTTAAAAAACTTTTCAAAGACCCCAAAACCTTAGAAATTTCCCTCTTTTCTCATGATCTACCTCAATCTTCAGATGCCACGTGGAGGAAGTGGTTCAGCCTCGGACCCGATGTTGCAGATTCTGCAAATGTTGACTTCTGACCGCGAAGCTGAAAGAGCGGAACGTCAAGCCAACCTAGCCACTCTGCAACAGATTGCCCAGCTAGCCCACAACAACCAAGGCCACAGAAATCGGGACAACCATGGATCTAAGCTCAAGAATTTCCAGAATACCAACCCACCTGTTTTCACCAAGTCAGAAGAACCCCTAGACGCCGATGATTGGCTGCAAACCATGGAAAATAACTTAGAAGTAGCAGGAGTGGAAGCCAACGAGAAAGTTTTGTTTGCCACCCATTATCTAGCCGGAGATGCTAGGGCATGGTGGAACAGTGTTCGTGCAATGACCGGAGGCCAGATGATGACCTGGGAGGAATTCAAGGTCAAGTTTAGCAGAACCCATGTGCCACCAGGTTTGATCAAGAGAATGAGAGACGAGTTCAGAGAGCTAAAGCAAGGAAGGATGACTGTAGTGGAATACCGTGACAAATTTTTGTCATTAGCTAGGTATGCCCCAGATGAGATAGACACCGAAGCCAAGAAGAAAGAAAGATTCCTGAATGGTCTGCATGACGAGATGCAGACGGTGTTGGTCAATATCCCCTTTGCTAATATTGAAGCCCTTGTCGACTCTGCTATCCAGATGGAAGGAAAGATCAACCAAGCCAATGAGAACCGCAAGCGTCGCATGATGCATCAACCCGGAAACCATCAGACCCCAAAGTATCGCCCCAACCCATCTCCAGGATTTGCCCCAAGAACCAATAGACCCCCTATGACCCGTCCAACCTACCCCAACCGTGGAAACCCTAGACCCGGAGGAAATCACAACAACCCCGGCAACTCTAGCAATTTCACTCGTGCCCCACCCAAGTTCAACACCAACAATGCTACCGCCAACCCCAACACTGCCCCGAGGACTGGAAGCAATGTTGTGCCTGTCGCAGCCAAGGACAAGTCACAAGTGACCTGTTATGACTGTGGAAATAAAGGCCACTATTCCAACAAGTGCCCCAACAAGAAGAATGCTATAGCCCCTAATGCCAATGCCCCAGCTCAGCAACAGCGTCGTGTTCAGCCAGGAAGGAGATTTGCCCCAGTGAATTCACTCAACCGCAATGGCCGTCTTTTTCTCATGCATGCTGAAGAAGCTCAGGAAGCGCCAGACGTCGTGCTGGGTATGTTTTCTATTAATTCAGTACTTGCAAGAGTTTTGTTTGATTCTGGTGCATGACATTCATTTGTCACCGAATAATTTGCCTGCACTAGTAAAATTCAACCAACCAAACTGAAGCATGTTATGATTGTGCAAATCCCCGGATCAACCACCAAGGCTAGGCAAATTTGCAAAGCCGTCCCTATCCGAATCCATGGCATAGATTTTTATGCTAATCTGATAGTACTCGGAACTAAAGGTTTGGAAGTAGTACTAGGAATGGATTGGATGTCCAAACATAAAGGATTGATTGACTGTGCCAAGAAAGCCATCACCATGACCAGTACGACCGGAATATCAGTCGAGCATATCTCTGAAACCTTACCTCACCAATTCAAGTGTAACAAGAGTATAGCCCAACCTACCATTGACCAAGTCCGGATAGTCTGTGAATACCCCGATGTATTTCCAGATGTTTTGCCCGGTATGCCCCCAGATCGGGATATCAAGTTTATCATTGAACTAATCCCCGGAACAGGACACATAGCCTAGAGACCCTATAGTATGAACCCATCGGAGTTAGAAGAACTGAAGAAGCAACTGGATTCCATGTTGGAAATCGGATTGATTCAACCAAGTGCGTCACCATGGAGATCACCTGTCTTGTTTGTGAACAAGAAAGATGGAGGTAACCGTTTGTGTACGGATTATCGGAAGTTGAATGATGTCACCATCAAGAACAAGTACCCCTTGCCCAAGATAGAGGATTTGTTTGATCAGTTGACCGGTGCCCAAGTGTTTTCTAAGATTAATCTTAGAACTGGTTATCATCAACTCAAGATTCGCGCAGAGGATATTCCAAAGACTACCTTTACCACCAGATATGGATTGTATGAGTATACAGTCATGTCTTTTGGATTAACCAATGCCCCCGCTTATTTCATGAACCTCATGAATAAGATTTTTATGGACTTCCTGGATAAGTTTGTCGTTGTTTTCATAGATGACATTCTGATTTATTCCAAATCAGAAGAAGAACATGAGCTACACCTAAGGACCATTCTTGGAACCCTTAGAGAGCATCAGTTGTATGCAAAGTTTAGCAAATGTGAATTCTGGTTACAGGAGGTAGGATTCCTCGGTCACATTGTATCAGCCGGAGGAATTGCTGTTGACCCTGCCAAAGTGAAAGATGTAGAAGATTGGCAAGCCCCGACCACTCAAACCCAAGTTCGTGCATTTCTCGGATTGGCGGGATATTACCGCAAATTCGTAGAAGGATTCTCGAGTATCGCCCGACCCATGACCCAATTGCTGAAGAAGGACAAGAAGTTTGAATGGACAGACAAATGTGAAGCGAGTTTTCAAGAACTCAAGAGGAGATTGATTTCAGCCCCAATCTTGATCATGCCGGATATCACGAAGCCCTTCGATGTGTATTGTGACGCATCCAAGATTGGTCTCGGATGTGTGCTAATGCAAGAAGGCAAAGTTATATCTTATCTATCTCGGCAATTGAAGCAACATGAGCAAAACTACCCAACCCATGACCTCGAACTCGCTGCCGTAGTTCTAGCCCTGAAGACATGGAGACATTACCTGATGGGAAATCGTTGTGAGATTTATTCGGATCACAAGAGCCTAAAGTATATATTTACTCAGAAAGAGTTGAATATGAGGCAGAGAAGATGGATTGAGCTAATCAAGGATTATGATCTGGACATTCACTATCACCCTGGTAAAGCCAATGTGGTAGCAGATGCCCTTAGCAGATTGCCGTGCCGCTTGAACTCCATGATTTTGAAGGAGCAACCAAGTCTGCACAAGGAGATGGAAGATTTTCGAATAGAATTAGTAAGTGAAGGATTTTTGGCTAGCATAGAACTTCAGCCCACTTTGATCAGCCAGATTAAAGAAGCGCAGAAGGGAAATGCTAGTATCGACGGAATCAAGCGTCATATCGGTACAGGCAAAGTACCCGGATTCACCGAGGACGAAGAAGGAGTTCTGTGGTACAAAGGACGCCTTTGTGTACCAGCAGATTCAGAGTTGAAAGAAGTTATCTTGAAGGAGGCTCATGATACTCTTTATTCTATCCATCCCGGAGGAACTAAGATGTATCAAGATTTCAAGGAGCAATTTTGGTGGCATAAGATGAAGAGAGAAATCGGAAGCTATATCGCCAAGTGTGATATATGTCAGCGAGTCAAGGCAGGACATCAAAGACCCGCTGGATTGTTGCAACCTTTGCAAATTCCGGAATGGAAATGGGATTCTGTAGGAATGGACTTTATCACTGGACTACCTACTTCTAGTAGGGGAAATGACTCTATCTGGGTCATAGTGGACAGATTGTCCAAAGTCGCCCATTTCTTGCCTGTTAAAACCACCTATTAGAGTTCGAAGCTAGCGGAGTTATACATCGCTAGAATAGTTAGTTTGCACGGAGTCCCCAAGAACATAGTATCGGATCAAGGAACTCAGTTTACCTCGAGATTCTGGAAGAAAGTCCAAGAAGGTTTAGGAACCCGCCTAGATTTCAGTACTGCGTATCACCCTCAGACCGATGGACAAACGGAGCGAGTAAACCAAATACTCGAAGATATGCTTAGAGCGTGTGTACTAGAATATGGATCCAAGTGGGAAGACTGTCTGCCGTTTGCAGAATTTTCCTACAACAATAGTTACCAAGCCAGTTTGCAAATGGCCCCATTTGAATTCATGTACGAAGAAAGTGTCGCACCCCTTTGAGCTGGTCGAAAGTAGGAGAGAGTCAGATTTTCGGACCCGACATCCTACGAGAAGCAGAAGAAAAGGTTCACAAGATTCGTGAGCACCTCAAGACCGCCCAATCCCGACAAAAGAGTTATGCCGACAAGAGACGTCGAGACCTCGCCTTCAATATAGGAGATTTTGTTTATCTGAAAGTGTCACCATTGAAGGGAATGCAGCGTTTCCAACTCAAAGGAAAGTTAGCCCCCAGATATAACAGACCTTTCAAAATTTTGAACCGTCGAGGAGAAGTATCGTATCAACTGGAATTACCTGAAGAGATGTCAGCTGTGCACAATGTGTTCCATATCTCGTTACTTCGCAAGTGTCTCGAAGTCCCCGAGAAGACCGAAGTGTTCAAGAATATCGATCACCGGACCATAGAGATCAACGATGACCTGACCTATCCTGAAGTACCCATCCGCATTTTGGAAGAAGCTTTTCAAACTACCCGAACCCGAAGCATCAAGTTTCTCAAGATTCAGTGGAGCAACCACACGGAAGAGGAAGCTACCTGGGAACGAGAAGATCACATCAGGACGGAGTTTCCCGATCTCTTCAAATCCTAGGTAATCTTTTCGTCCTTTTTCAAATCTCGGGACGAGATTTTGTTTAAGGGGGGAAGGTTTGTAAGATCCCAAAAATACTAAACTTAGATCATCAAACACTAAGATTAGGGTTAACAAAAACTTTTCTAAATAAAATCATGAATGCATGCATATGTGTATGCATGGATTTTGAATTTCTTTAAAACCACCTTGTTTGTGTGATCCATTGCTTGTAAAATGTTTCTTAGGTGAAATAAACATCATCTAAAACATTTCCCACACTTTTCCTAAAGACAAGTAAATCAAAACAAATATATTAAGTGAATGGTCACTTTGACCAATTTAACTCCCATGCCTACTTTGGCTATCCCAAACTTTCAAAACTCAACAGAAACTTTTCTGGATCTTTGCACCCCTTGATTGCACTCATAACAAAGTATCAAGGCCCACTTTGTGATCATACAGAAACTTTCAAATGCATAGTTTAAATGACAATTCAAAATTGAATCTTCTTCATATGTGAAGATCCTACTTTTTCAAAACCCACTCAAACAAGCTCAACTTTCAAAACCCAAGCATCTGCAGACTCACCAGCACCAATCTAGCAAACCCACCAAAAATCATTTCAAAATTCAAAACTTGATTTCATGCGGCCATTTCATCAAACAGGTTGCAGACACAAATCAAACAAAACCTCAAACACTATAGTGTGCAGTGATTCTTGCCTAACTTGTTCCCTAGTTAGCTCACACACAGCTCAGTTCATCATCTAGAAAGTTTAGCCCAACACTAGCACCCCTGTGAGCTTGCCATTGTCATTAATGGTGAACAGCCAAGCACCCCAATGTCACCCCATTGTGGAAAGAAAGCTAGAGGAAGAACTAGCCGTGCCAACCTTGTCTAGGAGACAGCCCGCCGTCCACCGCCACTCACTGTCCCAGCCGCGAGTGTTGCCAAGCCCTGGACCACGCGCACAAGCCGCGCCCAGACCATGCCGAGCGTGCGCCAGAGCGCCACCCTCGACCATCACCCACAGACCGCGCACCGCCCTCGCCGCGTGCACACACGATCGCCATCAAACCAGGAGACCGCCAGACATCCCCGTTTGCCGCCCCGTGCCGCACAGCCACCGCCCGCCGTCGAAGACGCCGCCTCTGCCGCGCAGAGCACTGCCCGTTCCAGACCAAACCACACCACCCCATGCCTCGCGACCATGTCGTTGGGCATCGCCAGGAGACACAGCACTGTCCCCTGCCCTTGCCCATGCCATTAGCCGCCTGTAACATCGCCCCCGACGAGCTCACCGTGCGCCCCGACGGTCCCCTCGCTCGACTATAAATAGAGGCGACCCCCGCACGATTTCTTCACACCATCTCACTCCCCTCTCCTCACTGATCGTGCCACACCATTCTCAGAGCAAGGCGAGCACCACCTCGCTGGAATTTCACTGGAGCCTGCCGCTGCCGGAGAAGAAAGGAGCCCGCGATGGACGCCACCCCTGAGTTCGCCGTCGTCGACTACGTCGTTCGCCCGCCTCGCCGATGCTCGCCAGTACCCCGGTGAGCCCCCAGCGACCCTCACTGGCCGTGCTAGGTTTTGTTCTCCTCAGAGTTGTCTCGCGTCGATGATGACTCCCAGCCGTTAGATTAGAACTAGATCGAACGACCCACGTTGCCCCATACCGCTTCGCCCAGCCCCGTGTCACTGACGAGTGGGGACACCCACGTAAGCAGCCCGCGGGAGCACTGCGCTTAGCAGGCCGGCCCGTTAACTTTTCCCACGCAGCCCAGTTATTCAAATTAAACCTTTTTCTATTTCAATTCAAACACACTTCTGTACCCAACTTCAAAAATCAACCCAGATCGATTCAGTGCACCAATTTGAATGAAACCAATTTTGTTGGAAATGTCTGTGACTGCTGAATCCAAGCCCGTTGGATTCAAGTCATTTGGATCTATAGATCACCCATGGTAAAAATAACAAGGTAGAAGCTTTTCTGCATTCAAACATTTTTCAAATTTAAACCATAATAGCTTTTGAGTTGATTCCAACTCTCAAAAATCACATTTAACCATACCTTTCAGAATATATAAAAATATATAGGTTTACTTGCAGAAATAATGTTCAAGTAATAAAAGAATGCTACATAAGCATTTCTAGCCACTTTAATTAATTAAAATAAAAAGGGTAAAGCCTTATTAAATTGTGACACCACTTTAAATCACATTCCCATGGACTACAATATGTGGTGATGACATGTGTCAACATGATCCCATGTTTAGTCTGGAGAATATTAAATCTTAAGTAGTTTTTCAATGAGTAGAAATTACTTTTCTCAAAATAAAAAGGAATTGAACCAAGCCTTAACCTTGTAATGTTAGGGATGATGCTAGATCATCTATAGGACCTTTGTGTGTGATGATTGCAAGTAGTTAAGTATTGTTTGGTGATTGTGTACCTCGTATTTATTCGTAGACGCTAGTACCGACCAAGGATACGAGGAGGAAGGAGGATACTACGAAGAAGAAGCCGAGGAGAACTTCAACCACTGCTCTGCACAAGGCAAGCCTAATACTACTAGTGAATGTGCAAGCTTATACTGATATTGATGCAAGCTAACACTTGCAAGATACCTTACTGATGCCACAAACCCCTACTTGTGCTATGATTACTATATGCCTTAAGCATATGTGATCATACCCACTTGATAAACCAATCCTAGTTTTATGTGCAAGCTTCTTACTTTATTTCTTTATCAAAGCTTACTTAGAGTTTACTTAAGTGACTGGTAGATTTTGTAAAGTGTTGAAGGTTGCATAAAGAGCATAAAATTTGGCCTAAGTTAGAAACCTTGATGTCATCCTAAGGCATAAGGTTGTACTTAGTTGAAACTCCACTAGTTTACCACCCCTCATCAGTGCTTACCCCCACTTATAGATGCTAGTGCTAAGCATAAAACTTGATTAACTTTAGATGGGAATACTTGGTGGAAAATTGGTTATGAAAACCTTGGAATGATGGATCATTCTATTGAAATGTTTTGGACATGTGTTTCCAAACACTTGATGATTTTGGTGATGAAAATGTTGAGGCATGAGCCTTAGCCCTTTATAAAACTGATGGTTGTCTGGATGCGATACCATTCCAATTTTATCGTACAACCACAATACCCGAAGATTGGGTAGGGCTTGACTGGAAACTTACATTCCGTAGTATTAGTTCCCTCACGGCCAAGGTCTAAGTTGAGGCTACCTTGTGAAGATTGTCCACCTGTGCAGTACCCAAGATGACAGTTGGTCATGTTTGGGAGGCCAAACTCACAGGAGAGGTGCTTATACTAGGGCGTGTAATCGAAAGGTTAGGATTGATTATCCGCATACTGAGTATGATTAATTCAGGATTTGTTCCTGACGGATGTATCGAATGTTGTGGTGAAAGTGTACAATCTCTGCAGAGTGTCAAACTATTCGAATAGCCGCGTCCGCGGTTATGGACAGTTGGAGTGGCCATACTGTTCCCCCGTCAGACTTTTCAAAATGACTTGTGAAATGAATTAAGACTTTGACTTGACCACAACAGAGTTGTGACCTGAATTACAAGATCCCAATTAGGAGTTATAAAATTGTGACTAGCTTTGGAACTGAGTAGAGATAAACCTGGCTTTTTGCAAAACAACCTTAGAGCCTAGTGTCCTATTATCCAAAAACCCCTTACCTATTAGTATTAGTTTGCGAGTACTTAAAGAGTACTCATGGCTTTGTCCCTGGCTATTCCCATGGCCAGACTATGAAGAGGAGTACCTGGAAGATGGACCCCACGAAGGTTACGGCAACTAGGATCATCTCCCATTGTCAGCATTGCCTGTGACCCTGAAGATAGAGCTTCGCCTATGCTACTGTTATTATTACGTATTCCGCTGCTTGATGTTGTATTAAGAATTGGATCATGAGATCCCTATTTGTGTAAGAACTTATGTATCGTTGTAATGGATGATGTACTATGGTATCCAATTCTGTTATGTCTCGCAAAAATGGTAATCCTGGGATTGCGATGTATGGCATAACAGGCATCTAGGATTGAAAAATCCGGGTGTTGACACATCATATAATAGAGATTGCAAACTAAAATAAGAAGTGCAAAAAGTAAAAGATGAGACTTCTCATTAATATTCAATAAAGGCACTCACACCAAGGGATACATAGATAATCAACTAAAGGAGATATACTTCCACATGCAAACCAAACTATAAGATAACTTCTCTACCACGGATATGAATCCACTAAAAAGGTAAAAGATAAAAGATAATGGTGGTGATACCGCGACACTCCCCCAAGCTTGGAACAAGCCAAGGGGATGCCAAACCTGATGACGAATTACTCCTTCAGTGGTGGTGGTCCCTTGTCAAGGATCAGAAAATACTCCAGTATCTGACGAAGTTTGTTATTCTCCCCTTTAAGCATATCCACCTTCGTCCTCAAAGCACGGTACTTAACACAAAACTCATCAGTGGTTCGAAGGGCTTCCACTGCCTCGAGGCAGTATCTGAATTCTGGACCAAAGGCTATGATTCCCTGCATGTTACGAGAAAAAGCATCCCGGTGTTAATTGCTCCAACAAAAATAGGTTTCCTTGCAGCGGTTTGTTCTTCCAACTTTATCTCCTCCACGGGCTTCTTGCCTTTGTCGTTGGCGAAGGCCATGATGCTCTAAACTTGAGAAGATTTCCTGACAGAAACAGATCGAAACGAAAATACGACGAGAACACGATGCACGAACCTCGGGGGATCCGGGGGGTTATATATGACAAAGTTTCAATGCATAAGGAAGGTACTAACACAGAAACGAGGCGGAGACGGAGTTCGAGGGGCCCACACCCCCTCCAGGCGCGGCCAGGCTAGGCCCGCGCCTGGGGTGGGTTTGTCCACCCCGGACTCCGGTTCTTCCTCTGTTCCATCTCGTAATCTTCCTTATGTATTAAAAACATCAAAAATATAAAAAGATTGGATTTTCACGAACCTTCTGTTTTCACCACTTTTACCTATTCAAAGACGAACTCTGCAGACTCTTTTTCTCCTTCCCCTGGAATTTCCTTTCCTACAAGGTCTCACACAAACCTCAATGGCAACATTAGTACAAGCAAAAACAATAACATTTAGGTACACACTTCAACTGAAAACCCATCAACACAAAAGCTTCTATAAGAGGCAAATGCAAATGATGGCAGAAATCTGTCAAAACAGACCAGCAGGTAAAGATTGATTTTTTCGGAAACCTTATGTTGCTCAAATCAAAAAGTGCAGAACTAATGGAAATTGGGAAACAACTTGGAGAACAAGGTCAGAAAAATACAGCTCCATCCGACGTACTGAGATTCCTCACGAATTTTTACAATGCAACACAAAAATCTGTCCGAGGACAGCCACTTTTCACAACTCCTCTACTTCACAAAACTAGTTGAACTTGACACAAAAACCAAAACAAAAAGTATAAGGAGCGGTTATTACTGAGGTAATAACCTCCAAGACTCGACAAAACTCTTGTGTTATCTCCCAACAAGTAGTTTTCTTTAATGCGTTTAAGTTAGGCTTCAAACTTTCAAAGATGCTCAAAAAGGAGATAAATATTTAAAGTGAAAGAGAGCATCAAGAAGCAAATAACCAACACATTTGAGTCTAACCCACGTCCTATGCATGGGAGTATCATGAGAAAACGAATTGTTGAAACAAAAAGCCACTAGCATAGGAATACAAAACAGATGCAACTTCAAAGCTTTCAACATAAAACGGGGAAACTTAACATTATTGAGATGCATAAAACCATGTTTCCCCCTCTCATAATAACATTAGCACTTTGAATAAAGTTGACAATATAACTGTCACTGACAACAACTTTATCATCAGAATGAGCATACTTACAGTCACCAAAAAGAGGTCCAAGGTCATAGACTAGATCAGTAGAAGCAAGTTGTTCCATCCTGAAATCTTTATTAGGCAAACTAATTTCACAAGGAGCTTTAGCAAATTTGGAAAAGTTAAACTCATAAGAATCTCCATCAAACTTAGTTAAAACTTTTTCCTTCTTAGAATCAATAATAGCTCCACAAGTGTTCAAGAAAGGTCTACCAAAAATGATAGGACAAGTTTTGCTAGCTGCTGAATTAAGCACTAGAAAATCAGCAGGATACTTAATCTTACCACAGAGAACCTCCACATCTCTTACAATGCCAATGGGGCAAATGGTTTCCTTATTAGTAAGGTGAATAACCACATCAATGTCCTCAAGCTCACAAGGACCAATCTCATGCATAATTTCCCTGTAAAGCTCATAAGGAATAGCACTAGAACTAGCACCAATATCACACAAACCATAATATCAATGATCACCAATTTTAACAGAAAGCACAGGAACACTAGCTTTTCTAGCTTTACTAGGATGAGAGATAATATTAGAAGCGTCTTCACAGAAGACAATGTGCTCATCATCTATATTTCTAGTGATAGGATCTTTCATAATGGCCACCATAGGTTCAACATTCAATTGCTTATCAGGCTCCACAATTTCATTTGTACCTTTGTTATTTGCACTAATAATCATAGAATACTCCTTTACCTTATCTGGGAAAGGTAATTTCTCAACATGAAGTTCAGGCACAATATGATTAGTAGTACAAACTTGAGTACTTCTAACTGGAACATGACTAACAACATCTTTATAAGGAGCATGGTACTTATTCTACTTATTTTTGGGAATTTCTATGTAAGAGGCAAAGGCCTTAAAATAGTTGGCAATACTTTGGGAATCAAGACCAAATTCATTGCTAATATCACGGAAGTCATCAAATCCCATAAAATATTTAATGCATTCATAATCATAGTTTATACCTGACTTTCTTCCTTTGTCATTCTCCCAAGCTTCAGTGTTATCTTGAATACGGTCTAGGATATCCCATTTAGCTCCTTCCTGCATGCGTGCGAATGATCTAGCACAAGAAGCATCTAGTAAAACTTTATCATGAAGAGAAAGCCTAGCATAAAAGTTATTGAGAATAATATTGTTAGGGGGTTCATGAATAGGGCATTTAAGCATTAGTAACTTCAATCTCCCCCAAGATTGAGATGTACTCTCTCCATCAAGAGTCCAAAAGTTATATATAAGATTTCTATCCTTATGAATTTCACTGGGAGGATAAAATTTAGAGTAAAAGAGAGAAGCCATCTCCTCCCATTCCATGGATTGTCCATTCTTCAGCAGCTTATACCATTCTTAATCTCTCCCTTTCAAGATATTGAGAGTAACTTCTTCTTCACCTGTTCAGTTGTGATACCTGCACACTTAAACAACCCACAAAATTCATGGATAAAAAGCAAGTGATCACCAGGATGGACAGTTCCATCCCCTAAATAATAATTATCCATAACACGATCAACAATACTTGTAGGTATCCTAAAAGGATCTATCTCAACAGGTGGTGGTTCATCTACTACCCTAGAAGTGGTAGTAGTTTTCCCAAATAGAAAACAAGTGGGTTATCCATATTGGAAACAAAGTAACAAGCAGTAACAAAAGCAATACTCATAGTCGAAGTTTCCTTTACCAGTTCCACTACTCAATAGCGCTTCACTCCTCGACAACGGCGCCAGAAAATAGTCTTGATGACCCACAAGTATAGGGGGTGTATCGCAGTACTTTCGATAAATAGTAGTGTCGATCCCAACGAGGATCAGAAGGTGCTGAACAATGGTATGGAGCAGGAACTCTCTGTAAATACTTAGAAAACAGATTTTTAGTGGTTTTCTGATAAGGCAACAAAACAAAGAGCAAGTAATAAAGACAACGAACAAACGGAGCAAGTGGCCCAATCCTTTCTTAGCAAAGGACAAGCCGGTGGAAATACTTATAAGGACCAAACGTTCTCGAGGACACATGGGAATTCTGCAAGTGCTTTCGCTTCAAATAGTTGAGTACTCTTCTTTGGTGTTGTAAGTGTTGTGTGGGTGAACCTGCGCTAATGTACCGACCTTACTTGGACTAATACATACTTGTGATTAAAACCCCTGCAAACATCCGTAACTACAGGAAAGTAATTAAGATATAAATCTAACCACAACCTTAAACTCTGAGATCCTACACTCCCTCGTGCAAAGGTGTCCTAACGGGGGGTCAGGTTTCTGTCACTCCGGCAACCCCACAATTAGTAGCCAAATACACCATGCATCCCCCTAGGCCCATAAATGGTGAAGTATCATGTAGTCGACATTCACATGACACCACTAGAAGAATAGCACCACAACTTAAATACTAAACCATTGAATAATAACTCAACACAAATCCACTACTAACAACATGACTTCTCCCATGTCCTCAAGAACTAAACGAACTACTCAGAAGACATCATATGGATCAAGATAAAATATGACATGGTAATCGATAACAATCTGAACATAAACAATAATCCAATGGTTCCACTCAGAAGCATCAACGACAATAGTAATCAACACCGGGAAAGTTTCCCCTACGAACTAAAGCAATATCCAACGCAATTGTTACAGCGGGACAGAGTGGTGATGATGGTGCTGGTGGAGATGATGGTGTGGATGATGATCCCGATGAAGCCTAGCTTGATGATGGTGTTGATGGCGATGGTCTCCCCTCTCCGGGAAGGAATTCCCCCAGCAGAAATCTGTCTGCCGGAGATATCTTTCTCTCTCGGTGTTTTCTGCCCCCTAGAGGCGGCCAAAATCTATCTATGGTCGCTCCTCTGGCCTTAGGGTTTCATAGGGAAGATATAGGCGAAGGGGCGGAGTTGGGAGCCGGTCAGGTGGGCCACACCTGCCCTAGGCGTGGCCCAGGGGGACCCGCACCTAGGGGGTGGACCCCCTGCGACCCCTCTCCACTCCTCCTTCTGGCTTGCTCAATCTTCTGGAAAAATAATATTTTCCCATATTTTTCTGGTATTTTTCTGATCTTCGCGAAATTGCACCGAAAAGCCTTCTTTTCCATCAGAATCCAGACTCCGGCAGTTCATCCTCCAAGAATCATCCAACATGCATAAACAGATGAAAAGCCATAAGTAATACCTTATAATAGGACATATATCAATGAATAGAGGTAAATTATGATATAGAAAGGTGATGCAAATTGGGCGTATCACCACATTACTAGTATGAATGGTAACCTTTGAATCAACAATATAAGGTCTAAACTTATCACAAGCAAAGATTACAGCTAACAACTCTTTTTTAGTAGTAGCATATTTCTTTTGAGCAGCATCAAGAGTCTTACTAGCATAATGGATATCATTCAATTTTTTATCTATTCATTGCCCAAGAACATCACCTACAGTAAAATCACTAGCATCACACATAATTTCAAAGTGTAAATTCCAGTCAGGTGGTTGGACAATAGGAGCAGTAGTTAAAGCCTTCTTTAGAGTTTCAAAACCTTCCTTACAATCATCATAAAAAAAAGGTACATATTTTTGGAGAAGATTAGTAAGGGGTTTTGATATTTTGGAGAAATCTTTAATAAACCTTCTATAGAAACCAACATGACCAAAGATACTATGAATACCTTTAACATCCCTAGGACAGGGCATTTTCTCAATTGCTTCAACTTTGGCTTTGTCAACTTCGATGCCTCTTTCAGAAATTTTATGTCCAAGAACAATTCCTTCATTAACCATGAAGTGGCATTTCTCCCAATTAAGAACAAGATTAGTTTATTCACATCTCTGCAAAACTTTATCAAGGTTGTGCAAAGGAAGTTCCATAGACGAAAAAATCGTCCATGAATACTTCCACAATTTCTTCACAAAAGCCATGAAAGATAGCAGACATACATCTCTGAAAAGTAGCAGGAGCACTACACAAACCAAAAGGCATACGCCTATAAGCATAAGTTCCATAAGGACACGTAAAAGTGGTTTTATTTTGGTCTTGCACTTTAACAGCAATTTGAGAAAACTCAGAGTAACCATCAAGAAAACAAAAGTGAGTCTTCTTGGACAACCTTTCTAGCATTTGATCAATAAAAGGTAGAGGATAATGATCTTTCTTAGTGACTTTATTCACCTTTCTAAAATCACATCCTATAGCCAACTACTACTCTTTGAGGTATAAGCTCATTATTTTAATTAGGGACAACAATAATTCCTCCTTTCTTAGGGACACAATGAACATGACTAACCCAATTACTATCATCAATAGGAAAGATAATACCAACATCAAGAAGTTTTAATACCTCATTTCTTACCACTTCCTTTATCTTAGGATTTAAACGACATTGATGTTCAACAACTAGTTATGCATCAGGTTCTATATTAATAGCATGCTGACATATAGTACGAGAAATCCCTTTAAAATCATCAAGAGTATAACCCATAGCTCCTCGGTGTTTATTCAATACTTCCAATAATCTTTCCTCTTCCTTTCCTGAAAGTTTAGAACTAATAATAACAAGATATATTTTCGTATCATCTTTATAAGGATATTTAAGATCATCAGACAAATGTTTTAAATCGAAGACAGGATCCCCTTTAGGTGGTAGTGTGGTATCCAAATCTTCCACAAGTAGGTTATGCTTAAGCATCTCAAGTTGACGAAGGAAAATCTCGTCAATCTCATTTCTTTCTTCCGTGAAGACCTCACTTTCATGATCTTCTAGATATTGCTGCAAAACATTGTTAGGGGCAAGAGAAATAGAAGAAAGTTGTTCAACTCTGAAATCCTCATTAGGCAATTCATTTCATAACGAGTTTTAGAAGATTTGGAAAAGTTAAACTCATAAGATTCTCCATCACATTTAGTTAAAATTTTCTCCTTCTTACATATAATAGCTCCACAAGTGTTCAAGAAAGGTCTACCAAAATTGATAGGACAAGTTTTACTAGCTTCCTTACCAAGCGCTAGAAAATCAGCAGGATATTTAATCTTACCACAAAGAACTTCCACATCTCTTACAATACCAATTGGACAGACGGTCTCTCTATTAGCAAGGTGAATAACCACGCCAATGTCTTCAAGTTCACAAGGACCAATTTCATGCGTAATTTCTTTGTAAAGCTCATAAGGAATAGCACTTGAACTTGCACCAATATCACATAAACCATAATAGCAATGATCACCAATTCTAACAGAAAGCACAGGGACACTAGCTCTCCTAGTTTTACTGGGATGTGAAACAATATTAGAAGCATCTTCACAAAAGATAATGTGCCCATCTTCTACATTTTTATTGACAAGGTGTTTCACAATGGCTACTACAGGTTCAATATTTATTTGTTCATCAGGTTCTACAACTTTCTTTGTACTTTTTCTAACCACATTATCCATAATATAATGTTCGTTTACCTTAGTAGGGAAAGGTATTTTCTCAATATAAGGTTCAGGCAAAATGTGATCAACGGTACAAACTTCAGTATTTCTAGCAGGAACATGATTAACAATATCTTTATAAGGTGCATGGTACTTGTTCCACTCCTTTTGGGGAATTTCAATATAAGAGGTAAAGTCCTTAAAACAATTTACAAGAACTTGAGAATCAAGACCATACTCAGTACTAATATTATGAAAGTCATCAGTTCCCATAAAAGATTTAATGCATTCATAATCATAATTTATACCTAACTTTCTTCCTTTGTCATTCTCCCATGCTTCAGTATTTTCTTGAATACGGTCTAGAAGATCCCATTTAGCTTCTTCTTTCATACGTGTGAATGATCAAGCACAAGAAGCATCAAATAAATCTTTATCATGAAGATAAAGCCTTGCATAAAAGTTATTAATAATAATATTATTAGGGAGCTCATGAATAGGACATTTGAGCATTAGTAACTTTCTCCCCAAGCTCGGGTTGTACTCTCTCCATCACGAGGCCAAAAGTTATATATTTGATTCCGTTCTTTATGAATCTCACTAGGAGGACAGAATTTAGAATAAAAGAGAGGTACAATTTCCTCCCATTCCATAGATTGTCCATTCTTCAGCAACTTATACCATTCTTCAGCTCTTCCTTTCAATGATATAGAGAGTATTTTTTTCTTAAATTGTTTCGTTGTGATACCTGCACACTTAAACAACCCGCATAATTCATGGATAAAAAGCAAGTGATCACCAGGATGGACAGTTCCATCCCCGAAATAATAGTTATCCATAACACGATCAACAATTTTTGTAGGTATCTTAAAAGGATCTATTTCGGTAGGTGGTGGTTCATCTACTACCCTAGCAGTGGTAGTATCTTTCCCAAATAGGAAACCAAGTGGGTTATCCATATTGGATACAAAGTAGAAAACAGAAATAAAAAACAATACTCACAGTAGAAATTTCCTTTGCTAATTCCACTCTTCAATAGCGCTTCACTCCCCGGCAACGGCGCCAGAAAATAGTCTTGATGACCCACAAGTATATGGGGTGTATCGTATCACTTTTGATAAATAGGAATGTCGATCCCAACAAGGAGAAGAAGGTGTTGACAAGTGGTTTGGATCAAAAATTCTCTGTAAATACTTAGCAAACGGGTTTTTAGGGGTTTTTGATAATGCAAAGAAATAAAGTGCAAGTAAATAATAATAATTGCAGCAAGTGGCCCAATCCCTTCTTCAGCAAAGGACAAGCTGGTTGTATTACTTATGAGGACCAAACGTTCTCGAGGACACATGGGAATACTGTCAAGTGCTTTCGCTTCATATAGTTGATCAATCTTCTTTGGTTGGATAAGTGTTGTGTGGGTGAACCTATGCTAATGTACCAACCTTACTTGGACTAATACATACTTGTGATTATACCCCTTGCAAGCATCCGCAACTACATGAAAGTAATTAAGATAAAACCCAACCACAACATTAAACTCTGAGATCCTACACTCCCTTGTGCAAAGGTTTCCAAACAGGGGTTCAGGTCTCTATCACTCCGGCAACCCCATAATTAGTAACCAAATACAGAATGCATTCCCCTAAGCCCATAAAGGGTGAAGTATCATGTAGTCGACGTTCACATGACACCACTAGAAGAATAACACCACAACTTAAATATCAAACCATTGAATATCTCTCGACACAAATCCACTACTAACAACATGACTTCTCCCATGTCCTCAAGAACTAAACGAACTACTCACTAGACATCATTTTGGTAAAGATCAGAGATGATATAATGATAAGTAACAATTTGACCATAAACAATAATTCAATGGTTCCACTCAAAAGCATCAACTACAAAAGTAATCAACACCGAGAAAGTTTCCCCTAAGAACTATGCAAGACTCAACCCAATTGTTACAACGGGATGGAGTGGTGATGATGGTGCTGGTGGGTGGTGAGGATGATGATGATGATCCCGATGAAGTCTAGCTTGATGACAGTGTTGATAGCGACGATCTCCGTAGAAATATGCCTGCCTGAGAGATCTTTATTTCTCTGTAGTTTCCGCCTCGCAGAGGCGATGGAATCTTTCTGTGATCACTCCTCGAGTATTAGGGTTTCGAGGGGATGATATAGGCAAAAGGGCGACACCAGAGGTGGGCCAGGGTGGCCACACCGCCTGGTGGCGCGACCCAGGGGGCCCCCGCCAGGGGGTGGTGTGGGCCCCCTGTGGCCCATCTCCACTTCCCCTTCTGGCTTACTTCGTCTTCTGGAAAAATAGGAATTTCCGTATATTGGAATTTTCTGATCTTCGCGAATATTGCATCTGGACACCACTTTTTCCATCAGAATCCTAACTCTGTCAGTTCATCCTCCAAAAGTCATCCAACATGCAAAAATAGATGAAATAACATAAGTATCACCTCTTAATATGAAATATATCAATGAATAACAGTAAATTATGATATAAAATAGTGATGCAAAATGGACGTATCAATAAGTCAATAATTTCCTCGTGCCATTGAACATGTACATGATCAAGATAATCTGGTAGATAAGTCCTACCAGAGTGTGTAGACCGTGTGTCTCCTAGGGAGACCATTTTGTACTAGTAACACTAGAAATGTCAAGAGACAAAACACTTAGCGCTTAGCTCCCCAGCAATGGCGCCATAAAATATCTTGATGGTTGCAAGTGCACAGATTGTTTGTATCTAGTTTCCAAGTTAAGATGTCGATCCCATAGGGAGCCCAAAGGTAAGTGTTTAATGATGAATCTCTGTCGCACTCAAAGTTGTCACAGGTCTTCGAGTTAGTTGACTTCAAGTGTTGAAATAAGAATAAGATTTGGATTAAAATGATTGTATTTAAATAAAACTAAAATGTAAACTTTATAAATAAAAAGCATAAAAGTAAAGAACGATTTGTTTGTTCGTTTTATGTAGATGACAAAATAGGCACGGGGAGATTCAGTTCATGGTGATAGTGAATGTGCCAGGTGGATGATTGATAAGTGTAACACTTATAATCTTATAAGTATGTGTGTAGGCGAGCAACCCATAATTAGCCGGAACTCCTCTTGGTAGATTTCATCCCAACTTCAATAATCCTACTAGCCTGTTACCAAAACCATGGTCAATCACTAAATGATTAAGATCCTTCAGGTTGTTTAGCAATTAAGCTCCTTGGATCGAATTAATGCAATAGGCACAGTGGCTCCTCGTGCTCTTCGAGCTCAACTAGTTTTCCATTGATATCCCCGTGTCACTCAGGGTTCGCCGGTCTTTTAGCAAACAAGATCTTATCTATATAGAACAAGGTATCATGTTGTCTAGGCCCTTAATTGGACAACAAACATTAAGCATCCCACAGATAGTAAAGCACACATAATATAGTAATTAAAATCAACCACAAACTTAACGGAAATTATATAGGAACATCACATCTCACCAATCCCTTACATCTCCCACGCCTAGGGGAACTTACTCACACATGAGAGAAGAAAGCATCATCGGTATAATTAAATAAAGGGATTTCTTCTTGATATTACTGTGGAGATCCACAATAAGAATAGAAATAAATCCAACGCAAATCAAGATGGGAAGAACAATCTCAAACCCTAATCTTGCAAGGTGGATCTCTCTCTCTCTCTCTCTCTCTCTCTCTCTCTCTCTCTCTCTCTCTCTCTCTCTCTCTCTCTCTCTCTCTCTTAAGTACAAGTAATGGCTATGGGGGTGTTGTGGCTAGGAGGTCGAAGATCATGGAGCGAGATGAAGAATGTCTTACCCTTCTTCTCCGGATCTCTTCTTTCTCCCTTCTTGATGGGATGGCGGATGCTGTGTTCTGTTTTCGACCCCTACCTCTTCACGAAAGTTGTCCCTTTTAATAAGACGAAGGCAATGGAAACTATACAGCCGGAAAAATATTCCCGCCGTATAGTTGCTCGTTAAAGCTAATATATTCCTCCCTTTATTGCTTTCAAAAAGAGTCTTTCTTCTTTTCGTCTGAATGTTGTGTTTTTGCTGTTAAAACCCTCTGTTGATATTCAGAACCTAAAACACACATTAAAAACAAGTTTTCTTTGCTACATAAGTATTAGCGTTAGGTAAAGCTAGAAAACCATCAAATCCAAACAAAAACCATCAATAGAAACCATCAAAAATGTGTCGAATCTCACAGCTATCAGGGCCTCAACACAAGGGGAACACTGATTTTGATAAGTGTGTGGGATATACTTTCCGGGTGTACCCACAGGACTCGCTGACCAGGGTGTCCCACCAACGGGTTAGGCTTTGCTTCACGGGCGGCCCAGTCAGAGAAAGAGGAGTCACTTCCATCTACGACAAGGCCTAGAAGATTTACCGACTTAGACCTATAGAATTACTTGTAGTCCAAGATGTATCTTGTTGCTAACTATGAACATAGCCGGATAGGTCTCTCATGTAACCCTAGGACCTGGTGACTATATAAACTGGACCTTAGGGAGCCTTTAGGGCACACACAATACTACCAGATCATAGATCAACAATAACCTACTCGCATAGGTGAACCTCTCTTGTAATTCGCTGTTACATCCGTCTCTCACCGATATATTACTTGGTTGCTAGTAGGAGTAGGATCCAATCACCATAGTTGGATCCGAAACTGCATAAACTTGTGCTCACCACTCCTGGAACACCATATGGCTCACACCCCATATTCTCAACGCCTTCAGGACCCCCTATGGCGTACTTGTCGACAATCCAATGACAATAAGCAGAGCCTTTTTGGATATCTCGTGTATCTGAAAGAAGATCATGTAGACTTCCTTTTAGACTAGTGTGAACCCGAATTTCCACCAAAAATCAAGTACTAAGTCTATAGGTTACCCTATTCATCTGTCGTGCAAAAGAAGTGCAAGATGGTAAGATGATATATTCTTGAACACATGATCAACAATGCTACCCTGTGATATTTAAATAGTTCTAGTAATGAAATGCTAATTCTTCAACTATTTGTATTTGCGCAGACTTTTGGAGCCGAGTTCACAAGAAAATATCTAAAGAATCGCCTTGATGAACCAATTGATGTCCATGTTTGGAAAATGAAGAGCAAGAAGCCAAAGATGGTTACGATGAAGATGGGAGCTGGTGGGTCAAATGCAATATTAACGACTGGATGGGAGAAGTTTGTGAGAAGCTTCAACTTAAAGCAGGATAGCATTGTCCTGTTTAGCTTTGATGAAATAGATAATGGAGAGGTATATATTCTGGTTCAGAAACTTCCACGAGGCGGCCCATTACTACTCGAGTACTAATTATGCTTCTTTGATGTATGGACTTCACATTGTATATATGCACTGCCATAATGTAATGGCTAAATATGTATGGATTTCACCAAGTTTTGGGTTAATGTTAATTGTTAATATAATGGTCTTATTTTCACTGGCTGCTATAATTTCTTGAGTTAATATGTCTATCTGGCCGCCGAATCATGATTATGCGTCATGTCAGCTATGATCCAGTTCGAATTAGCATGCTACTATTTAAAATGGTCTACATACACTGGAGACGATCACTTTAAAAAGAAGCTTCTAGGCACACTAGTTCCAGAGACGGTCTTTGTTAGAATCCGACTCGGGTCACCTTACTATTCGAGACGGTCCATAGGATAGGCCGTTTGAGGTTGAAGAGTTCTTGCAAGAGGTCAAAAATATTGCCTGTCTCCAGCTTGTAGATGTTAGAGACGTTTGCCTTTTTGCACCGTCTGAGGTCGCGTATCTTAGAGCTGCAAAGAACAACCGGCTCTAGTGGTGTGCTCTTAGAAGCTATGCGCTTGAGCCGAAACAAGAAACCGTCTAAGGCCTATGGAAAATTGACATCTCTAAGTTTGTACTACTGAGTGGTAAAACAAAAACATTGCGGGTCCACATTACATACACACTTATTATTACAATACGAAAAGAACGGATAACATCAGTTTCTCGAACTTACAACCATCGAACAACTTACTTAGAGATGTTCCAACATAAGAACGAAAGATCCAAACTAATTTACCTAGAGGGAGCTCAACAACTGATTATATAAAGTTTATGCTGCTCGACTCAACCTAAGTACTAAGTACTACTCTAGCAACTACTCTTGTTGCCTTCAGCTCCATAGCGGATCTCCTAATTCACTCCTTCAACTCCTCCCGACAGGTCAGGCTCTTCGTAGAAGATGTCATCTCGGCACTCTATAGCATACATTGGAGTATCTTCTTGTTTTTTAGAGTCTAAGAAGGGGATCGAAGGAAAGGGTGTGTAACAGTGTTACCCATCAAGTTCATTATATGCAAGGTGAGAAGTTTGATGCACTCTCTATCACCTCGGACTATAAGTCTTAGGCTTCATGCAATTTTTGTAATCATTTCTTCAAAAGATTGATTTTATTATAAAAACTATGCCCACCAGTCTTCAAAGGTTGACCAGAACTTCATGGATTTCCTTTCTTGCCGCGTTCGTAGCTCCTTCTCGGAACAGGGAGTAACATGTCACAATTCAGACACTCTGCAGAGAGATGTGTTGTTGTACCCATGAGAGATCAAATCCTTGTTGCGCAACCGGGCATACTTTCTCGTCCACAATTCCTTGATGTGGGGCCCAATATATTATCAAAGCAATACGTTGTTCTCATTCGTGACCTCGCATGCCCTCTTGGTGTACGCCATGCCCACCATAAGTATTACGGAAATATAATGTAGAGATCGTTATAGATGCCAGAACTACCGTGCGATGTTGAGGTATCCCACACATCTGATGGATAATCCTCTATGAATTAACCATGCTATAGGCATTTCAGCCACAGCCTGCGCATCCGTTGACATGTGAAATGAAGAAGATCCGGCTGATCTCACCATCCCATTCCATATCTCATGGTTAACGCGTATTATACGGTTCTAGAATCACTGATGTCATGGGTTTCTAATCCCTATCTGATAGACTCCATTTCACACATGGAACCCTAGATTCCATTGCTAGATATAATAGAATGCCACCACTTAGGATGATAATAAATACTTCATATTATTGTGAAAATATTCTTTTCTGGCTCCTTTTTGGAACATATGTGATAACATAACAAGCTGCAAATACTTTGGAAAACACATCAAAGGACATGAGCAAGCGATGAACTTGCCTTGTGAGTGCAAGGTAGAGAAGTCGGATGCTTCAACTTAACCGTGAGCTCTTGTTTCTACAAAACACCATCATTGTTTGGTAAGAATCATGTTTAAAGAAGCAATAATGAATTATGCATAATAATGTCATGAAATACTTTATTATAATGTAAAATCCTTCTTAAAATGTTTTACCCATATAATTAGACTTAAAATATCCTTTTTAAGATTGCAATTATTTATAGGGATTTCTATTTCCGTGCCCTAGGTTCGTTAGCTGTACTCACTTTCCCCAGCCGCTTAGTTTTTGGTCACTTTTGTCCAGCTTCTATTATGGAACTCTCACATCGGTCTGAAACTCGCTCTCCGTCGGGTCCCGTTAGTGGACCCTCATCGTTATGTGCTGACAAGTGGGGCCGCATTCAGGTGGGTCCCGTAGTGGACCCTCCCTGTTATGTGCTGACAAGTAGGACCCACCCCCGTTACGTGATGACAGGTGGGGCCACGTTCAGTCGGGTCCCATAGTAGGACCCCCCATGGTGTGGGGCCGGCTTGTTGGGAATGCGTTTTGGGGGATGTGGTGTGGGACCATGTGGGGCGCGTGTGGTAGTTACGTAAGCCCTGTCGCCTAAATTGGAAGATTTTTTTTATGATTGGCCTTTTTAAGAGCGCCTTTTCCCCTTTATGTCGCTAACAATTATTATTTTTGCCCAAAAAGGCAGCAAATCTAGAGTAGCTTCTCTCTTCATTTATGGTTCCTTTTGGCCCTCGTATTTTCCCAATCTGGCAGCAATTCTAACCAGCACCATAAATATGTAGATGAACAGAGCAGATGTAGATAAAGTAGCTAATAAAGGATTATATAGTATGATACTTAAACCAGGTTTGACAATTAGGCTACTCAGCAGCAGTAGTTTACAAGTTCAACAAAGACAACAAAACAAAAGAAGCTACTTTACAGCAGCAGCAACACAGGATCAGTTTCCCCTCATGGCCTCCACTAGGAGGGCCTCCGCCTCCTCCCCGTGGATCTTCCTCCACTTCCTGCTGCCCAGTCCCTTGACCTTGGGAACCTTGGGCGCCTTGGGATTGATCGAGGGCATATGACCCTCCTCGATGGCCACCTTCTGGAGGTTGCGGAGGTGAAAACCGAGCGCCTTGTGCTGGGCTCTGAAGGCGTTGGTGTTCTTTGACGGGCCGTAGGTCTTGACATCCTCGGCATGCATCACGAGGGAGTTGAAGTCGGTGGCGAGGCTCCTGGTGCAGAAGGGGCACCTGTAGACGTCACCGGCGAAGAAGCCATTGAACTGGACGGACTTCATCTTCCTCAGCACCTGACGAGTCTTGATGTCCATGGACTCGTCGTCGCTGCAAACGTCGCTGCTATCCACCTACTACAAAAATAGTAGCATGCAATAAGGACATTGATTGAGATACCATGATTATCGGGATTGATTACTTGCATAAATTAACCGATTGAGATCCCCTGATTATTCCCCAATCCCCAAATCTTAAACCAAATCGAATACTGATCCCAACTACAGATAGTTGCTGGTACTGATCCCAACTAGGGCCATTCATCGAAATACGAGATCTAACAAAAGAGGATTAGCTATTATAAAAAAACCTAGCATCCATCGATTGAAAATACGAACATCCGAGCCCTAATAACACACGATCTAGCATCCAACGATGGGAATGGGGGAAGAACAAAGGAAGGGGAGAAAACCCTACTTATCTCCGACCATGGGTCAGCTAAGCTAGTGTCGAAGGGGTTCTCTGGCCTGATGTAATCGTTGTCCCCGTAGGAGCCGTGCGGGGTCTGCAGGAGAACAGCGGGGGCCTGTACGGGGACAGGGGCCTCCTCGCCGGCGGCTACGATGGAAGCGGGGACGGGGGTCTGGAAGGGGATGGTGGTTGACTTCAGTGCCTTGACTGGGGCCAGTACGGGGACGAGGGCCTCCTCGTCGGCCGCCTTGGAGGTGACAATGGCCACCGCGCCGTTCTTCTCTATTTCCGGCATGGTTGGGCTTTTCTTGGGGGTTTGCAGAAGGTGATGGGAAAGTGGAGATGGTTGCGTGAGTGAGCGAGCGAGTGAGTGATGAGTGAGAGTAAGGAGGCCTCTATAAAGGTGAAGGGAGGAGACGTTCCGTTGCACCACCGTGCACCGTGTAACCGCGTGCGCTACTACATCATGCATGGCAACACGTGTCCGTTACCTCCCCGTGCACCTTTACAAGTGTATTGTGCGTCACATTTCCCCCCTCGTGTCTAACCTTGGCCACTTAGTTGTGCTCAGTTATACCCTCGAGTGTAGCACTGACAGTTTTACTCAGTTTTGCCCTCTAGTACTAACACTTCCGTGTGCAATATACTCACTTTTACCCTCCGGTGGCTATAGAGAGTCAATGAATGGGTTTTAGCTAGCTAATTGAGTCATTTTATGCACAACAAATTCAAAAAGATCAAAATATAGTGGCATCTACCCAGGGAGTCTTATTATGTGACCTGCCACCATAAGAAATGTATATAAATCAAGTTATAACCTAAATCACCACTTCTCAAATCACCTACTATCTATGAAGGTTCATGGCTTTCTACTCAAGCCTCTCCCCAGAACATCCCTCCCCAAAACATAATTTGTCTAAGTGAGGCAATAATTGTCAAACTGATGTATATTTGAATTGCAAATAGTTTGATGTATGCCAATATGTATTTTATTGTATAAAAGAAGAATTTTCCATTTTTTAAATCTCTTTTTGTTTTCTATTTGAACCCCCTTGTCAGTTTTGCCCTTGGTTTTAAAGTTCTACTCAGTTTTTCTCTTGGTTTTTAAGTTCTACTCACACTTGTGCTCATCTTGGCTGCTACGCTCTAATTGGCCGAGACAGTTGTCACACGAATCGTACCCACCAACCATTGATCATCTAATTGATCCTCTATGATCTAGCGGACAGGATAACCCCTGTATTTGTTGGGGGGCACCCTCTATCCATGCAAAATAACGAGTTTGCCAGCGATTCTTTAACTCCATAAACAAATTATTTTGAATATAATTTGAAGGGAAAGTGTTCAAAGGTGTATAATTTTTGCATTATATTTCACTCCATGTCCTAAGTGCGATTTCAAAGAGTTCAAAGGTGTATAATTTTTGCCATATGCAAGTTTATGCATTACATCCCCACATTCTATGAAAATGATAATCTCTCAAGATTTTCTTAGCACATCATTATCACGTATTAAGTGCGATTTTATAGTGTTCAAAGGTTTATAAGTTTGGTATACGCAAGTCTAGGGATCACTTTTCACACTATAAAAATGGTAAACACCCTTTTCCTTTACATTAAGAGTTGTATAATTTTTCAATTTGAAAGTGTTCAAGAGTAGTGTAAATTATAAACACTCTTTTACATTAAGAGTTGTATAATTTTTTAATTTGAAAGTGTTTAAGAGTAGTGTCAATTATAAACACTTTTTACATTAAGAGTTGTATAATTTTTTCAATTTGAAAGTGTTCAAGTGTAGTGTCAACTATAAACACTCTCTTACATTAAGAGTTGTATGATTTTTTCAGTTTGAAAGTGTTCAAGAGTTGTGTCAATTATAAACACTCTTTTACATTAAGAGTTGTATGGTTTTTTCAATTTGAAAGTGTTCAAGATTTGTGTCAATTATAAACACTCTTTTACATTAAGAGTTGTATGATTTTTTTTAATTTGAAAGTGTTCAAGAGTTATGTCAATTATAAACACTCTTTTACATTAAGAGTTGTATAATTTTTATAAATTTGAAAGTGTTCAAGAGTTGTGTCAATTATAAACACTCTTGTACATTAAGAGTTGTATAATTTTTTTAATTTGAAAGTGAATCGCAAGCCGTGCGAGAGTTGTGTCAATTATAGTTTCAGACCACGCGAGAGCTTCATAATTATAAACACTCTTGCAAACCAACTAAATCGCCACTGCTCCAGGGGAATTTACAATAGATTTTAAGGAGATTTTATCTATCTCTGAGAGTTATGGAGGTTGAAACCACCGCTGGGAAGTAAAATCCAGAGAGATATTGTTCACAACCACGAATTATGCCAGCACTGGATCAATCCTATTCGAAAAGCAAGGTTGTTAGTTGAGCACCAGCGATTCGCGTTAAAATACAGCCAATAATCAACCCACAAAAGGGAAACGATGCTTACCCAGATGGAATCCATGCGTTAGATCCCTGCGATTCCACCCAATCTTCTCTGTGCTCGACGGGGATGGACGGTGCACCAGCCGTCGTTGCATACTGTTCCGTGAAAGTGGTAGATTTGGCAGGGGCAGGAGTAGAGCCAGAGGTGGAGTAGGCTCCATGGATAGGGGAGGGGGCGACTCTGGGGCCGAGGAGGACATAAGGTAGGAGGACACGGCGGCGGGGCAGCAGAGCGGTGGTGTGGGAGTTGTTCCAGGCTCAATAGGAAGCGACTACTTTGGGTGAGCGAGAATGGCCGATCCAACGTGTCTCCATGCGGCCTCACTCTTCACCACGTATGCAAGACCCATTCCAACGCGGCCCCACCCTTCACCACGTATGCAGGACCCGTCCCAACACGGACCCACCGGTCAGGCATAACGGTCGAGGCCTCGTAACATAACGCTCAACACCCGACCTGCCCCACCGCGGTCCCACCAGTCATCATGTAACGGTCAAGCCTTTGACCTGATGCCATCCCTCCTCCGAGCGCCTGCGAGGGCTTCTTAACATGGTGAGGGGAAAGTGAGGAAAAGTTAAGCGGCTGGGGAAAACTGAGTACAACTAACGAACCAAGGGCACGAAAATAGAAATCCCTTATTTATAATTACATTAGATTATTTCTTACTTAAGAAGATAATTTTGAATAATTAATATATGAAAAAGCAAGTATTTTATTTTAGTAAATATATAAATGATAACTTATTACTTTAGAAATCATAAAACCTTTTGAAATAATATATTCAGTATTTTTATAGTAAAATATACTTATTCAAGATCTTAAAAATGTTTTTTCTTTATTTTTAAGTATTATCCTTATTTTTATAGAATTCCATAAAGTAATTATTGCCTTTAAATAATCAATTTACGTTTTACCATTTCAAAAGACAAGTTAGTATTTTTATTAGATGGCTTATATTTTTTTGAACATTTAGAGGTATCATATGTATTTTTAGGATGTTTGTTTATTTATATAGAGCCTAAATACTCCTAGGGTCATATTTGGAATTTGTAATTTTATTAAAGATTTTGGGTTACTTTATTTAATTAGACTGGACCCATGGGCCAGCCTAGCCCAGTCTATTCGGCCCACTCCAACCCACTTGTTGGGTTAAACCCAACTCTATCCTTGGCCCCGTGCATCGGCCTGATCCAGACCACACTCGCTCGCTCCTCTCTTGTTCCTATCCTCTCTCTAGCAACGCAGTGGCGACGTCGCTGTCATCGTTTGATCCCGACAAGCTCCGGTCATCCTGGCCGCTGTGTTCGTGCTTGACGACTAAGTATGCGTTGCTGCATCGATTGGTTCGCACTAATTCATCGTGCACTCTCTCGCCTGGTCATGTTGACCTCGCACTAGTGATTAGGGTTTCAGCCCTTCTCGTTGTGTCGTGCTCCGGTGGCCTCGTGGATATGCTCTGGTGGTCTAGCGACGTGGTGGTGGCCAGCGCCGCCACCCTCGCGCCCCTGTAACTACTGGTGCGGCTTGGCGCGGTGCAGGTGCATCAGTGCCCACCTTGTTGCCGTCTACCTCTCTCCTTCCTCTTATTGCTGAGTGAGGACCACGGTTAAGTCCCCACCTTGTTTCTCCCTCTATGAATCCCTGTATGTACTATTGTTTGTAACCCTAGTTAAGGTTTGCCATGGACCCATTTTCTTCTCCTCTCTAGTAATCCTTGTATGTTATAGTGATTAGTATGGAATAATAGTTGATTTCATCTTGACCTGTTAATTAGTATCTAGCCCTGCCTCTCTCGGTGATTGATTCCTAATTAGGGTTCTACTCTATTCTAAATGTTCTAAATAAGTTCCAGTGTGTAGCTGGTGTGGATTATTGGCCATGTCATGTTTAAATGCTTTAGGCAGTATTTCTATTATGCTCTATAGTTGTTGCTGGTTTAGCCTGGTACTATAGTTTCTAGCCTTGTCTATGACTTGATTTAGCAAGTGCTGATCACTGGATGTGCTTGTGTGTGCTATCTTTGTATTCAAATATTATGGGGAAATTCAACTACTATGATGATTATAGCTGATATTTCCTAGTGGCTACTGGCTACTGCTAGTTAGGATTTATTATTGTGGTGCCTTGAAAAACTGGAGTGTGCACAGTAATGATCTATAAATAGCATAATTTGTTGCTAGGTTTACTTGGGATTGGTATTACTCTAAAAAATGATGCAAACGCTGAGTTTTTACTGGTAGTTATTCCACTATGGTGCCTCCCTAGTTGAGTGTTGAAAGGATACAGATGTCGCCTAGAGGAGGGGTGAATAGGCGGTTAATTTTTTTTCCGAGAGTGGCTCAATAAAGGCGGAATTAAACTATCGTTTACTTTGTCAAGCACAACAGCTAGAACAACTAGGGTTCACCTATGTGCACCAACAACTTATGCTAAGCAAGACAAGTAACTATGTGATAGCAATATATAGACTTCAAGCACGAAGGCTATCACAAAGTAATGTGCATAAGTAAGAGCTCGGGTATAGAGATAACTGAGGCACGCGGAGACGAAGATATTTTACCGAGTTCCTCCCGACATGGAGTACGTCTTGTTTGGAGAGGGGGTGGTATCAAACCACCAACACCACAAAAGGCCTCCCCTATTCTCCTGTGAATCTAATCCCAACGGGATCGATCCACGCTTCCACTATCGGTGCACTTGTTGGTGGCAATCCAAAACCTCTCACAAGGTTGGGGCACTTCTCCACAACTCAATTGGAGGCTCCCAACAACAAGCTTGGGGAAAGCTCCACAACTTAATTGGAGGCCCCAAGTAATCCAAGAACCTGCAAAACCACCAAACCGAAGAGTAAAAACACAAGAACGCAAGAGTAAAAAGCTTCTCACCTTTCACTCAATCGAATCCTCACCCAGAACTCAAACCGATGCACGAAATGCAAATGGAAAGAACATAAGAAGTGCTCAAATACTTCTCTCCCAAATTCCACCAAAGCTACAAAAGCTTATGGGGGAATAAGAGAGGAAGAACAATGGAGGAAATCCACAAAAGACTCTGATACGTCCAAAACATATCTACTTTCCCGGACACTTTTGCTATTATTTCTCCTCTAAACTTGTGTGATTTGGATATAACTAACACAGACTGATGCTGTTTTCAGCAGAATTACCTTGGTGTCTAGTTTTTGTGCAGAAAATCAACTATCAGGAAAAATCCTGGAAAATATGCCAAAAATCCTATTTCACTAGAAGATCCACGGAGCCAGAGTACGAGACGGAGTGAAGGCCTGAGGGGCCCACATCCCCTTGCCACGCGGGCTAGGCCTGGTCGCGTCTAGGGGTGTGTGGCCACCTCAGGCAGCCCCTCGGCCTCCCTCTTCGCCTATAAGATGCCTCTTGACCTAAAAACCGAGGGGGGTTCGAGGTTTTTCTAGAAAGAGTTCCGCTGCTCCGCCACCACCAGAAACCGCGATTCGGAACCAGAAACTCTATTCTGGCACCCTGCCGGGACGGGGAATTTGGAGAGGATCATTGCCATCGTCATCACCAATGCCTCTCCATCAACCATCCATGTTTCCCTCATCCATGAGTGAGTAATACCCCGCTGTAGGCTATGGGGATGGTAGGGATTGGATGAGTTCTATCATGTAATCGAATAAGATTGTTAGGGCATGGTGCCTAGTATCTCTATTAGTGCTATTTGACTTTTTTACAACTTGTTGTGCTTAATGCTTGTCACTAGGGCCCGAGTGCCATGATCTCAGATCTGAACTTATTATTCAATCATTATGATTGTATTATTTGTGATCTTATCTGCAAGTTGTGTACACATATCATTGTCCGGATCCAAAGTCCCCGAAGTGACAGAAATTGGGACAACTGGAGGGGATGGATGTGATGTGAGGATCACATGTGTTCATAGAGTGTTAATGCTTTGCTCCGGTGCTCTATTAAAAGGAGCACCTTAATTGCCAATAGTTCCCTTGAGGCCCCGCTACAACAGGCTGGCTAGACAAAATATGTTGTGCAAGTTCTCATTGCGATCAAGCATGACTATATATGGAGGACATGCCTATGATTGTTTAGTACTTGGATGCTCTCTCTAAATAGGCTTTCGCCCCGCTTTATAAATAAATCAAACGTCCACAACAAGTATTACAGTACATAGACATCCACACACCACATGCTGGGGTCACAGCACAAAATGACCCAACTCGGACGAAACCCAAAAGGAAGAGAGGTACTATGACTCGCCAGGTGAGAGAACGCCACCGCAGAGACTATGAAGGACTATGGGGGAGCCGTCGAGCCGCCTCCAAGAGCCGGCGAAGAGTCGCGTCCAGCCTCGCCTTGTCCTGCTGTCTACACGACGGGTACCATAGCTGCAGAGAGGCCAGAAAGTGGAAAACCGAGTCAGTCGCACGCCTAGGGAGAATCTTCTCAATAACCATCTTATTCCAAATGTTCCAGAGGGACCACGACATTGCCACAAACACTAGTCAGAAGAGGCGACAGCCCTTTCCATCTCGGTTTGCTTGGGTTTCTAGGAATTCACCGAGGTCATGTGCCAGCCAGTTCGGGCCCAAAGCCTCTCTGGTGAAATTCCATAGAAACCGGGCCGCAGGACAGGTGAACATTATGTGGGTGCCCGTCTCGCGGATCCCACACAATGGACATAACCCGTCCCCCGGCCCATGTCTCTTGGCCACCTCAACCCCCAACGGGAGCCTATCGCGTAACAATTGCCACACAAATTTTTTTGTCTTCAGCGGGAGGGGTGCCTTCCAGAGGTGCTTCGTCCAAGGGAGGACCGCATGGCCAAAGAGGGCCCGATATGCCGAGCCGACCGAGAAGGATCCGGACGGGGTGAGGGTCCAAGATATACTATCGGGTCCGTCAGCCAAGGAGGCCGGGAGCTCCGCCCTGAGTTCCCTCCATGATTCTGTTTCCTCCGGGCCAAAGGTACGAAGGAACGAGATGTTCCATGTACCTCCGTGTGCCGCGTTGGATACGCGAAGCGCTGGGTCGGAACAGATGGCGAATAGGCTCGAGTAGGCCTCCTGCAACGGGCGCTCTCTGAGCCAGGAGTCCAGCCAGAACATGGTCCCCTCCCTGTTCCCAATAGAGATGGCGAGTCCAAGCCTGATCTCGTTTTTTATCTCCTGAATGGAGTGCCAGAACTGGGAGCCATTGCGCCGATCACAATCCAGAAGGGGCCGACCTCTCAGGTACTTGGCCTTGATGAGTTTGAGCCAAAGGCTGCCATCATCACGCAGGATACGCCATACCCATCTAAGCATTAAGGCCTTGATGAACGGACGGGATGCAAGGATACCTATGCCCCCAACATCCTTGGGGGCACAAATGTCTGCCCACTTTACTATGTGGTATTTCTGGCGACCTAAGGAGTCTTGCCAGAAGAACCTAGACAGCTCCTTGTCAAATGTCCCATGCACCCCCTCGGGGAGGAGGTACATGCCCATCATGTACGTGGGCAGGATGGACAGACAGGAGTCGATTAGGACGGTCTTGCTGCCTTTAGATGTGAATCTACCACGCCAAGGTTTGGACCTCGAGCGCACCCTGTCCGCGAGCAGGTCCAGGTCCCTGATAAGGATCTCGGTGTCTCGGACCGGCATCCCTAGGTAAGTGATAGGGAAGGAGGCAAGCCGACAATTGAAATTGTTAGCTATCCTCTGCTGCTCGTCCTGGGAGAACCCTAGAGAGATGAGCTCGCTCTTGTCGAAGTTGATACGGAGGCCAGACATCTCCTGGAAGCAAAGGAGGAATTTGAGGTTTGCAATGTCCAGATTCGAGCCTTCAATCATGATCATTGTGTCGTCTGCGTATTGGAGCTGGGTGATGCCTCCCCCGGGGATAAGGTGGCCTACCACGCCGGAGATGTGGCCGGCCACCTTGGCTTTTTCAAGCATTTCCGCAAGGGCATCAACAACCGCGTTGAAGAGGAGGGGGGATAGGGGGTCCCCCTGGCGGACACCACGGGAGGGGCGAAAGTATGGCCCGATCTCTCCGTTGATGTTAATTGCGTTGCTCCTTGTCATGACGAACTGCATTATCCAAGTGATCAGGCGGTTGTCAAATCCTTGTCTAATGAGGACCTGACGGAGGAACCGCCAATCCAAACGATCGTAGGCCTTCTAGAAGTCTAGCTTCAAGAAGATGCCCTTCAATTGTCTGGACTTGATCTCGTGGATAATCTCATGTAGGGTCAGGATCCCATCATGTATAAATCTTCCCTTGAGGAATGCAAATTGATACTGGTGGGTGAGGCGCTCCATGACCGGGGCAAGGCGAGAAGCGCAGACTTTCGCGAGGATCCGTTGAATGACATTGAGGACCGTGATGGGCCTGAATTGGCGAATATCTGAGGCCCCTGAAACTTTAGGGATCAGCGTGATTACGCCCAGATTCAGTCTCCCCATCGCGAGGGTTCCGGTGTAGAATTCCTGGAACATGGGCATGACAATCGGTTGGAGTTCCCTCCAGAAAGTCTGGAAGAAAGCTACCGGTAGGCCATCAAGGCCCGGGTCGGAGTTGGACTTCATGGCCTTCACTGCCTGCTCGACTTCCTCTGGTAGGAATGGGAGGGTGAGCTCCGCATTCTCGTCAGCTATGACTCTGGCCCTAATTGGCCAAAAGTGCTCAGCCATCGCGACCCCCGTAAGGGGTCCTGCCGAGAAGAGCTCCTTGTAAAAGGAGTAAATATGGGAGGAGAGTGCCCCCGTCTCCTCTATGAGGAGCTCATCATCCCAGAGGCAGGGGATCGAGCATTTCCTATGGCGTCCATTGGCCACCGCATGGAAGAAAGCTGTGTTTGCATCTCCTTGGAGGAGCCAGTTCTGGCGGCTGCGCTGCCGCCAAAACAGCTCCTCCCCCTTGTAGATCTCGACTAGAGAGGTCTCTAAGGCATAACGGTGAGACCACTCATCAGCAAAGAGGCCCACCAAGTCTGCCGCCAGGTTCAGGGTACGAATATCCTCTAGCAGCGCACCCTTCTGGAGTCGCGTCGCTGCACCCAAGTTCGCCCCCAACCCCTCATGAATTGGCGGGCAATCTTGGCGCAGTGATGCCAGACGTCCACCGCATTAAAGCGTCTAGGGGGCAGCCGCTGCCGCCCTCCACTTGGCCTGTACCGCTTCCACAAAGCCTGGCTTTTGAAGCCAGAAGTTCTCGAAGTGAAAGCGATTCAGCCGTGGTGGTGAGCTCCCCCCTGTCGAAAGCAGCAGTAGAACATGATTCGAGCCTACCCTGGTAATGGCGCGGAGGGAGCAGAGAGGGAAGGCGACTTCCCAGTCCACTGAGACCAATACGCGGTCCAAGACACTCCTGACAGGGTCAACCCTGTTGTTCGTCCATGTGAAGCGGGCCCACTCTTGTGATCTCTCTAAGAGCGAGGTTAGTGATACAATCGTTGAACATCCGCATGCACGGAACATCCACGTTGTGGGAGCTTTTATCTTCATGGGAGCAAATCAGGTTGAAGTCACCTGCCACAACAACCGGAGTGGAGCAACATTCTACCTTATCCTTCAGTTCCTCGAGGAAGGCTGGGGAGCGGCTATGGTCTGCGGGGCCATAGACGATGATGACCTCCCATAAGAGGTTGGATCGTCTATGTGTGAGGGACATGCTCACAAATAATTCCCCGCGGTCCATATCCTCCACCTCGAAGGTATCCTCCTTGACGCCAAGGAGGATGCCTTCAGAGTGACCTACCGCCGGGATCCAGTTCCAAGCGAATTTGTGCCACGGCAGACCTTGGAGTTCCGAGATCTGAAAGTCTTGCTTGATTGTCTCCTGGAAACCCACGATGTCAACATTCTCCTGACGCATGTAGTCCTTAATTTGGCATTTACGACCGTCATTACCAAACCCCCGGATGTTCTAGATGGGTGCTATGATAGCAGGCCAATTCATTGCATAACATTCTTGGGTTTGGTCCCATTAAGGGGGACAGATCGTGTCTTCCCGGTCGACAAAGGCCTAGAACTCGGTCTAGGCGGCCTCCCTAGAGATCCCCTAGCTAGGGGGATCTCCTGGGTGGTGGCAGGAGGGCGCTGCTGAGGAGAACCCACCATCCTGGATCCAGGATCAGATGTCCTAGTTCCTGACGGTGTCGAGGTTTCCCCCTGCTGGCGTGCAGCACGTGCACGCGCAGCGGCGAGGGACCCCTCGTAAATATCCCTAGCTCTAATCTCCTCGATCTGCTCGAGCATCGGGCCTCGTTCCCCACGAAAGACCGTGCCACAGTCAGCGG
Source organism: Avena sativa (assembly GCA_916181665.1). NCBI lineage: Eukaryota > Viridiplantae > Streptophyta > Magnoliopsida > Poales > Poaceae > Avena > Avena sativa. The sequence continues at coordinate 34,527,586 of OV702297.1, forward strand.
CCACTTGTGCAAGATGATCGAGTGGGGAAACACCTAAGACCGAGAACCTGGAGCCTGATGGAGAGGAGCGGGAGGGAGGGGGCAAGGGGGAGGGACTTTCTGGGGGTACGTGAGTCAAGGTTGCGGGCTCCAGTCCTCTGGGACGCCAGCTGGGACACCGTGGGAACCACCCCTAGGCTCTCCGCCCTGACACATGCCAGGCGTGCACTGTGGCGCGAGGGTGGAGGCACCGGGCGGGGGAGGGGGCGGGGCTGACGAGTCTTAGAACCAGCCGCGGGAGTGATGGGGAAGACCGCCACTGGCTCGTCAGGGTGAGGCGTCGGGGTCGCTGGGACCAACGAGGGAGATCCCCGAGGCGAGGCTGGAGTAGAGCCTGGGGACAGCGAGTAGCAGAGAACTCCTGGAGAACAAGGTGACGAGGGGGCGGTGACAACCATCCCCACACTCCTGGAATCTCTGTCAGACTCCATATATGGCTCCTCTGGTGCCTCGTCGGGGACCTCCACGGAGAGCGGGTCCATGGCCATGTGGCCGGTGAACCCCTCGGACTGCCTGAAGTTGGAGTCGTACTGGGCGATCTGGATGTCGAGAAGGCCCAGTGAAGGGGGCATCAGGGGCAGCTGGTGAGACAAAGACAGTGCAGCAGTAGTCATGCCTGCGGGCGAAGGAGCCGAGGGAGAGGGTGCCGGGGTTCGGGACTCCCCTCCTAGATCGTCGTCATCGGAGTCCTCTCTAGACGAGCTCCCCCTCCTGTAGAGTGGTCGCCGGAGGGGGGCCGAGGGAGGGGGGGAGTCCGTCGGCGGCCTGGTCCTCGTCCAGCTCAACTGTCAGGATCCTCCCCTCCATACCGAAGTAGAAGGGTGGGAGAGGCCCTGGAAGCAGAGCTGGGTCAGGGCAGAGTACCTGCATGCGGATCGGGCCCGACCCCACACGAGAGGCCTCGTCCACCATGACCAGCTTGCCCACCGCTTGAGAGACGAGCTCCAAGATGGGCAACGTCCGCACACGCGCCCCCTCAGGAAAGCCAAGGATCCGCACCCACACTGCCGAGAGAGTCAAGGTCGTAGCGGGGTGGGCGGTCGAGGGCTCGATGGAGATCTGCACCTTGCTGATCAGGAGGGTAAGGGCGGTACTTCAGGCACTGATGGAGAGTATCTCAGCAGACGGGAAGGTCACCGCGAACTGGGTCGAGGAGATCTCCCAGGAACTCTAGGTGTGACCCGGCATCATCTGCCGGAGCTCCTCCTGGATGAGCTCCACGGAGATCACCACCGAGGCTGGGAGCTCCTGCCCCTCCACCACTGTCAACACCCGGATTTTTAATCCCAGATGCCTGTTATGCCATACATCGCAATCCCAGGATTACCATTTTTGTGAGGCATAACAGAATTGGATACCACAGTACATCATCCATTACAAACCATACATAAGGTCTTACACAAATAAGGATCTCATGATCTAGTTCTTAATACAACTTCAAGCAGCGGAATACGTAATAATAACGGTAGCATAGGCGAAGCTCCATCTTCAGGGTCACAGGCAATGCTAACGATGGGAGATGATCTTAGTTGTCATAACCTTCCTGGGGTCCATCTTCCAGGGACTCCTCTTCATAGTCTGGCCATGGGAATATCTAGGGACAAAGCCATGAGTACTCTTTAAGTACTCGCAAGCTAATACTAACAAGTGAAAGGGGTTTTTGATAATAGGACACTAGGCTCTAGGGTTGTTTTGCAAAAAGCCAGATTTATCTCTACTAAGTTTAGAAGCAACGAATGCTAGTTGAAGTTTTATAACACCTAAGTGGGAACTTGTATTTCATATCACAACCCTGTTGTGGTCAAGTCAAAGTCTCAATTCATTTCACAAGTATTTTGAAAACATCTAACAGGGGAACAGTATGGCCACTCCAACTGTCCATCACCATGGACGCGGCTATTCGAATAGTTTGACACTCTGCAGAGACTGTACACTTTCACCACAATTTGATACATCCGTTAGGAACAAATCCTGAATTCACCATACTCAGTATGCGGATAATCAATCCTAACCTTTCAATTACACGCCCTAGTATAAGCACCTCTCCTGTGAGTTTGGCCTCCCAACCATGACCAACTATCATCTAGGGTACTGCACAGGTGGACAATCTTCACAAGGTAGCCTCAGCTCAGACCTTGGCCGTGAGGGAACTAATACTAAAGTATATAAGTTTCTAGTCAAGCCCTACCCAATCTTCGGGTATTGTGGTTGTACGATAAAATTGGAATGGTATCGCATCTAGACAACCATCAATTTTATAAAAGGGCTAAGGCTCATGCGTCAACATTTTCATCACCAAAATCATCAAGTGTTCGGAAACACATGTCAAAACATCTCAGTAGAATGATCCATCATTCTAAGGTTTTCATAACCATTTTCACCAAGTATTCCCATCTAATGTTGATCAAGTTTTATGCTTAGCACTAGCATCTACAAGTGGGGGTAAGCACTAATGGGGGATAGTAAACTAGTGGAGTTTCAACTAAGTTCAATCTTATGCCTTAGGATGACATCAAGATTTTCTAGCTTAGGCCAAATTTTATGCTCTTTATGCAACCTTCAATATATCTTTCTAGAATCTACAAGTCACTTAAGTCAACTCTAAGTTAAAGCTTTGATAAAGAAATAAAGTAGAGGGCTTGCAAATAAAACTAGGATTGGTTTATCAAGTGGATATGATCACATATGCTTAAGGCATATAGTTGGCATGGTGGCAAGCAAATATTAGCTTGCAAGTATTGGCTTGCATAGGTCAACTTGATTAGTAAAGCTTGCTAAAGTAGAGTATCTTGCAAGTGTTAGCTTGCATCAGTATCAGTATAAGCTTGCTAAATTGCAAGTGTTAGCTTGCAAGGTTAATAGCTTGCCTTGAGCAGAGCAGTGGTTGAAGTTCTCCTCGGCTTCTTCTTCGTAGTATACTCCTTCCTCCTCGTATCCTTGGTCGGTACTAGCGTCTATGAATAAATACGAGGTACACAATCACCAAACAATACTTAAATACTTGCATTCATCACACACAAGGGTCCTATAGATGATCTAGCATCATCACTAACATTACAAGATTAAACCTTGGTTTAATTCCTTTTATTTTTAGAAAAGTAATTTATACTCATTGAAAAACTACTTAAGATTTAATATTCTCCAAACCAAACATGGGATCATGTTGACACATGTCATCACCACATATTTTAGTCCATGGGAATGTGATTTAAAGTGGTGTCACAATTTAATAAGGTTTTTCTCTTTTATTTTAATTAATTAAAGTGTCTAGAAATGCCTATGTGGCATTCTTTTATTACTTGGTCATTATTTCTGTAAGTAAACCTATATATTTTTATATATTATGAAAGGTATGGTTAAATGTGATTTTTGAGAGTTGGAATCAACTCAAAAGCTATTATGGTTTAAATTTGAAAAATGTTTGAATGCAGAAAAGCTTCTGCCTTGTTATTTTTACCATGGATGATCTACAGATCCAAATGACTTGAATCCAACGGGCTTGGATTCAGCATTCCCAGACCTTTCTAACAAAATTGGTTTCATTCAATTTGGTTCACTGAATCGACCTGGGTTGATTTTTTAAACTGGGTACAGAAGTGTGTTTGAAATAAAATGAAAACGGTTAAATTCAAATAACTGGGCTGCGCGGGAAGCGATACTAGGCCGGCCTACTAAGCACAACACTTACGCGGGCTGGTTAAGTCGCTGTCCCCACGCGTCAGTGAGACAGGGGGTGCGAAGCAGTATGGGGCGATGTGGTGCGTTCGATCTGGTTCTAATCCAACGGCTGAGGGTCATCGTCGACGTTGGGCAACGCCGGCAAGACAGAAACCTAGCGCGGTAGGTGGGGGTTGTTGGGGGCTCAACGGGGCTCAGGCGAGGGTCGGCGAGGCGGGCGAACGGCGAAGTCGACGATGGCGAACCTCCTGGTACCGGCAGCTTCTCCTGGGGCGGCTCCAATCGCTGGCCCCCTTCTTCTCCAGCAGCGGCAGGCTCCGGTGAAATTCCGGCGAAGTGCTGCTCGCCTTGCTCCAGGAACGGGGTGGCACGATTAGTGAGGAGAGGGGAGTGAGATGGTGTGCTCAATTCGGCTGGGGGTGGCCTCTATTTATAGTCGCGACAGCGAGACCAAACGGGATGGGCAGGTGACGGTGGCGACATGGCTATGGGCGGCTAGAGGCATGGCCGGCGGTGGCGATCGCTTGGTGGTCTCCTGGTGATGCTCTACGGCTTTAATGCGCGCATAGGGGCGGTGCGGTTTGGTCTGGAACACGCGATGCTCTGCGCGGCAGAGGCGGCGTCTTCGACGGCGAGCGGTGGCTGTGTGGCATGGGGCGGCGAACGGGGATGTCTGGCGGTCTCCTGTGTTGGTGGCGATCATGTATGCACGCGGCAAGGGCGGCGTGCGGTCTGTGGGCGTCGGTCGAGCATGGCGCTCTGGCGCATGCTCGGCATGGTTGCTGGCGAGCTGGGCGCGGTCCGTGCATGTGGTACAGGGTTTGGCAACGCTCGCGGCTGGGACAGGGAGTGGCGGTGGACGGTGGGCTGCCTCCCAGATAAGGTTGGCACGGATAAATCTCCTTCTAGCTTGCTGTCTCTACTGGGGTGGCATGGTGAGCTTCAGTTGTTCACCATTGATGTCATTGCCCAGCTTACAGTGAGTCTAGTGCTTGGTTTAACTTGCTAGATGATCTACTGAGATGGTTGTGAGCTAGAGAGGGGACAAGTTAGGCTTCAGTCACTGCTCACAATAGTGTTTAAGATTTTGATGATTTGTGTCTGCAAAGTGTTTGATGAAATGGCCGCAAGAATTCAAGTTTTGAATTTTGAAAAGAGTTTTGGTGGGTGTGCTAGGTTGGTGCTGGTGAGTCTGCAGATGCTTGGATTTTGAAAGTTGAGCTTGTTTGAGTGGTTTTTGAAAAAGTGGGATCTTCTCATATGATAAAGATTCACTTTTGAACTGTCATTTAAACTATGCATTTGAAAGTTTCTGGATGATCACAAAGTGGGCCTTGATACCTTGTTATGAGTAAAATCAAGGGGTGCAAAGATCCAGAAAAGTTTCTGTTAAGTTCTGAAAGTTTGGGACAGCCAAAGTAGGCATGGGAGTTAAATTGGTCAAAATGACCATTCCCTTATTTTATTTGTTTTGATTTATTTGTCTTTGAGAAAAGTTTGGGAATTGTTTAGATGATGTTTATTTCACCTAAGAATCCATTTAAAAGCAAAGGAACACACAAACAAGGTGGTTCAAAAGAATTCCAAATCAAATGCATACACCATGCATGCTTTCATATTTTTATTTTAGAAAAGTTTTTGTTAACCCTAATTTTGATGATTAGAGTTTGATGATCCAAGTTTAGTATTTTTGGGATGTTACAACCACGGTGACCACCGCCAAGTTCTTGGGCACCGTCATTGCCACCCCCCCGATATCAATGTTGTAGAACCACCCGGCAATGGAGTGAGCGAGGTACTCCAACTGCTGGGAGGCTCGACACGGGAGGGCGGATCCTAGGTGTGCGGTACTAGGACCAGGTGCTGATGCCGACTTCTTCTTCTTCTTCTTATTCTTCTTCTTTTTCTTCTTCGCCGGTTCATGAGGGCCCGGAGATTTGTCACAACGAGGGGAGCGAGGGCGGGGAACCTCCCGGTCCCGGCGCCACTCCGGCGCATCCTTGCCCGCATCAGAGTGAGGCCCATCCCCCTGGAGCATTTCCTGCCTGAGCCGCTGCTCCGCGCGGCGCCCCTCCGGATTTGCGCCCCTGCCTGGACCGTCCCTTCCCGAGTGCCCATGGGCGTCCTGCCCTCGCTGGCCCCCACGGGGGGCGACCTGCCACGGCCCTGGGAGCGGAGGGGAGATGCAGCGCGCCTCAGGGATCTCTGTTGGGCGGGGAGCGGCGTCCCGGCGGCCTGTACGGCTGCGCCCAAGGCGGACGCGGCGGCGAGGGGTGACGAGGGGGTGACCTACGGCGCGGGGAAGGCGGGGGTGGGATGCGGGGCCTCTTGCACGACAGAGCCTCCGCATACGTCATCGGGCCGGCAGCGGATGGGGCAGATGGAGCGGTGGCCGGCGGCGGGGAGGATGGAGGAAGGGATTGCGGGGTGGCGGCGTCGGGGACGGTGAGGAGAGACTGGAGGAAGTGACGACCCGGTGGGACCAGGAGAAAACCCGAACGGGTTGGGACCTGTCCGTGGCGGCCCCAAAACGGCCCAACCGGCCCCTGCTCGCGGGCCGAACAGCCTGCAGACGCACGTCCTGCCCGCGCCAAGCCTGGACCGGGACTGGGCCGGCCACGGGCCCAATCCCCACCATCAGCCCAGTCACGGGGGAGGCGACCAGAGCCAGTCGAGCCTGGGGACATGGCGCCGCCGGGTGAGCGGCCGTCGGCACCGGCACCGACAATGGAGGGATCTCCAGGAGGGGGCCCAGTGTTCCCTCCGTCGCCACGCTAGCACCCGCGTTCGCCTTCCGAAGTGGCAGCCCTTGCGACGACTGCGAGCGGCGGCTGCGAGGAGGGGCCGAGCGCTGCGCCGGCGGAGGGGGAGGGGGCCGGCGAGACCGCGCTGCCGATCTGGGAGACCGGACATGGCGCGCCGCCGCTAGGAACTCCGCCAGCGTGGGGGACGCCGGGGGAGAGCACCGGCAGGCTGACTCCTCCGCCACCGCCTTTGCCTCCTCTTCCTAGTCAGCAACATCGGCCCAGCAGTGCCCGTGGAGGTCCTCAGCGCCCTGCGCCGTGACGTGCGACGGCGACGAGAACATCGCACCCCCTGTCAGCGCCCTGGAACTTGCAAGGAGGCGGCTTTCGTCGGGAAGAGAGGCGTACCTGCGAGGCGGCGCCGGCAAGAGTAGCTGCATCTACGGGAGAGCCACGGGTGCGACAGGGACGGGGAGAACAGGGGGGCCGACGGGCGGGGCCCCCTACCAGCCGGCAGCGCGGGGCGCCGACGATCTAGGGGCGAGCGCACGCAGCATCTTGGTCGCCATGGCGATCGCCGTCCACACTGCCTCGCTTTCTCTCTTCTGCGGTACTTGGATGCTTATTCTTATTTATCTGCGATTTCCCTAGATCTTGAGGTTACATGTTTAGACTTGTCCATGCAATGCCCGTCCATCCATCCCTATGCCTACCGTGCTCATATCCTACTGTTTGCTACTACTGTTACTATTGCTCTTGTTTTACTGCTGCTGTTGCTTTGCTGTTGCTACTACAAACTGTTGCTACTGATAAACTTTTGTGAGCAAGAACTATTTCCAGGTGCAACTGAATTGACAACTCAGTTGTTAAGGCTTGCAAGTATTCTTTGGCTCCCCTTGTGTCGAATCAATAAATTGGGTAATATTACCCTCGAAGACTGTTGCAATCCCCTATACTTGTGGGTCACCAAGACTATTTTCTGGCACCGTTGCCGGGGAGCATAACTTTATTTGTAACTTCACTTGGATCTATTATTGTTCACTGCTACTCCTTTCATCATGGGGAAGCCTCGTGATGGAAAGTTTCCTATTTTACCATCCACTACAAGAAGAGGTACAGTCCTAAACACCTTTGCTGCTCTTGATTCACCGTCTGTTATAAGTAAGCTTGTTACACCACCACCACACACACACATGCTACACACACTGCTACTACTGCTGAATCTGAAACTGCTTTTGATACTCATGATGTTACTTCTACTGTGCTTGATGCGAGTGGTTCACTAGGTCCTTTCCTAGATGCTACTATGGCTAGTCTAGGAAATATTGAAACTCCTAGTGAAGACACTGTTACACCTATTAGCTCACCTAAGTCTAGAGAGAGAGATATGATATTAATGATGGTTACATTGAGTTTACTGATGAATTTATTGAAGAGTGCCAAAACACACATGGTGCTAGTGCTATTAAGAGTCTCCTTGCGAGACGTACCATTATTCCTAAGCTGTCCTCTGAGCCTAAGTTTGCCACCTCTCCCATAGATATTAAAGATAAAGATTATGATTTCTCTCTTGATTTATCCTATTTAGACATTGTTGAGAAATAACCTTTTGTGGGACTGAAAATGAGAGTGTTGTGGCTCATTTGAATGAGCTTTCCACTATGAGTGCTTTATTCTCTGATGATTTTAAGATGCGCAAGTATTTTGTTATTAAGATATTCCCCTTTTCACTAAAAGGAGAAGCTAGGGCTTGGATTAATATATTACCTCTTGGTTCCATTGATAGTCCTAATTGTTTGATTGCTTCTTTCTTCCAGAAATATTTTCCTCCTAGTGCTAGACATGCTGCTTTGCAGAAACTTTTTGATTTTAAACAGGGAGAAGAAGAGAAATTGCCTGAGTCATGGACAAGGTTCTGTGCCTTGATTCATGCACATCCTAGATGTCCATTACCTAAAAATGAGCTTCTTGATATTTATTATAATGGACTAACTGATGATTCTAGGATATACCTAGATAGCTTTGTTGATTGTGTTTTCAGGAAAAGAACTGCTACAGATGCTGGAGAATTAATGGCTAAAATAAGCAAGAATTATGATGATTGGACCTCAACTGAGCTAAATACACCTGAGCCTATTACTCCTAAACCAGTTGTGCCTGAACCAGTTCCAACACCAACACCAAAGAACAGAGGAGTTATTGCATTAAATGATGAAGTGATGAAGGAAGCTAAGAAGTGTCTAAAGGAGAAAGGTATTAGAGCTGAAGATGTGAAGAATCTACCTCCTATAGGTGAATTATGCAAGCCAATTCCCCACTCATCTACTATTGAGGTACACTCTCTCCACTTTGATGAAGGTGATATTCCCTATGGTAAGCCTCATGATCAATGCTTAGATGAACTTGACACATTTATTGTTAAACAAGGTAATTTTAATAAACAAGTTCACAATCATTTATTGGAAAAATCTAGAGCTATTAATGAGTTGAAATATATTGTGGAAAGAACTTCTAATGATATTAAAATGCTTTGTAAACACTTTCAAATGGTTCAAACTCAAATTGATCAACTTGCTAAGGTACAAAAGGATATGCTAGTTAATGCCTCAGGAGATAAACATGCTTATGCAATTAGAACTAGGAGTGGTATAGCTACTCAAGATCCTTTATATCCCGAAGGACACCCTAAATTAATTGAGCATGATTCTCAACAAGGTGAAAGTAGTGGTAGTCCCCGTAAGAGAAAGAAAAAGAAACACAAAATAGTTGAGGAACCCTCTGAACCTGATGTAGATCCTAATAGTATATTTGTCTCTGATGCTGAAACTGAGAGTGGTAATGATAAAAATGATGCTCCTGATAAGGACGAAGTTGAGGAAGAACCTGAGAAGCACAGTAATAACACTAGGTACACTAAGGAAGATTTTATTGCTAATAAACATGGTAAAGCGAGAGAACCTTGGGTGCAGAAACCTATGCCTTTTCCAGGTAAGAAACACAAGTCAAAGGAGTAAGAACACTACAACAAGTTTTGTGAGTGGATGAAACCTTTATTTTTGCAAATTCCTTTGACTGATGCTATTAAGTTGCCTCCTTATTCAAAGCATATGAAGGATATTGTCTCTAATAAGAGGAAGATTCCTAATGAGGAGATTTCTACTTTGCTTGCTAATTATTCCTTCGATGGTAAGGTTCCAAAGAAACTTGGTGATCCAGGTATACCAACTATTACTTGTTCTATTAAGAATAATTAAGTTAGAACTGCTTTATGTGATTTGGGAGCTGGAGTTAGTGTTATGCCTTTTTCTCTCTATAAGAGACTCCAGCTAGAAAAGTTGATACCAACTGATATATCTTTGTAAATGGCTAATAAGTCAACTACTATTCCTGTTGGTATATGTGAGGATGTTCCTGTTCAAATGGCTCATAATTTCTTGGTTTTAACTGATTTTGTTGTGCTTGAAATGCTTGAAGATGATAATATGTCTATTATTCTCGAGAGACCTTTTCTTAATACTACAGGTGATGTCATCAATTGTAATCAATGAAAAGTAACATTTAATATTAATGACAAAGAGCATACAGTCTATTTCCCCAAGAAGGTTGCTAAAAGTTATTGCCTGAACTCCGTTGAAAATGTTGAGAGCATCAAGGTTGGAGAAATATATTGTCCCATTCCACAAGAAAGTTTTGAAACTATTATGATTGGGACCATTGCTATCAAGTTTGAGGTAACATAATCACTTTGTGGAATACGAAGTTTTGTTTCATATAAGATTGTTTTGGTAAAAAGACTTGATAAACCTTGTTAACAAAAGGATTTTAATGAACAAAATAATGTTTTCACTATGGTTATACTTGCTCACTTTTACTTTTCTCCTTCCTAGTCTTTGTTTTTCCTCTTGTTAGCTTTGGTATTACTAGTTGTTTGCTTGTTAGAGTGTCTTAGAGCTTCTGTATTTTTCGTTTTGGTTTGTTTTTGCTTCATCTAAAAATTCTTTTCTGCGAGAAAATCAATTTTCATACCCTGAAAATTGGCCAAAAATAAAGTTTTCTGAAAAATCCCAAAAAATTCAAAATAAAATTTTCCTCGAAAAAAGGGGCAGAGGGACACCTGGAGTGACCCAGGGGCCACCCCAGGCCAGCACACCCCTGGTGGCGCGGCTAGCCCCAGGGGCGCCTGGCAGGGGTGTGGCCCACCTGTGGCCTTCCAAAGTGCCTCCTCCCAGCCACCTTCTTTCTCTCTCCCGAAAAACACCGGAAAACTTTCTCAAGCTCGAGTTCTTGCTGTTATTTCTCCCGATTTTCGATCTCCTTGCTCAGCCCATCTTTGCTGCTGATTTTTGGATGGATTGCTTCTTGGTATGTGCCTCCTCCGCTTGTCCAATTAGATTTGTGATTGATAGATTGTATCTTGAGTATTTTGCTGCTATAGGTGTCAGGTTGTGGGAGCTTGCATGCTTGTTCTATGCTTATAGATTTCATTTTTATGCATGTGTAGCCCTCTAGCAAGTTCCTATAGTAGTTTCTCATCATTTATCAACTTGGAAATCACTTGGTTTGATGTTTTTCTAAAAATTTCAGAAAGGAAGATGAGTGCATACCCACTGAATCAATATGACTTGATGGTACCTGAGCCAATAAGAGTTCATCGTGAGGAAGGAGTCTTCCCTTCCATATATCCATGCCCTGAATTTATGAGAGCCGCGGGGATCTTCCAAGATTTCCAAACTATGATTACCAATGCAGGGTTGGAACACTTTGTTGAAGGGGAACCTCTTCAGTATGTTAAGCTAACCATGGTTGTGGTGCAGGACTTCCGGTTCACTTGGTCCTCATCTAATCCCATGGTCCATTATAAAATATACAATATAGCTGTCGACTTGCCTTTTGCTGATTTCTGTGCAGCAATTAGAGTACCACATTGGGGATCTTGTGAGAAGATCAAGGAGAGGCCTAAGTCACTTATGGATTTATATGCTAAAATTTTCCAAGGTTTTGACTTCTCGAAGGAAAGTGGTAAAATTTGGAACATTCAGTTCCCATCCATTAGATATTTTGCTTGTTTCATTACCAAGTGTGTTCTTGCTAGAAAGATTGCTAGAAATTTATGTTCTTTTGATCTAGATTTTATCGCAGCTGCTTTGAATAGGGATAGATATTATAACCTGGGTGATTTGATAGCTTACCGTCTTACCACTAACCGCGAGAAGGGTGGAATTTGTGGAGGTCTCATCGCCTCTAGGTTGCTAGCTTTCCATGATTTAGAGCCTCACCATTCAGATTATCGGTTCCCCATAGAGATGCTTAATCTTAACTCCACGGTTCGGCATAATTTTGTTTCTTTAGGGGCTAGAGTGAGAAGTTTACCATATGAATTATATTTTTCCAAGCGTGGTTGGAGAGGGGGTAGGACTGAGAAAGTAGTTTATTTGCATGCACCTGTTTTGTTTAATTTTGATAACAGGCAAGGATGGTCGCTCACAGAGGAGGAGTTTGACACATACATGGCGGAGCTCTCCCAGCAAGAGGAGAATGTTGGAGAGGATGCCGAAGACGATTCGGTTCGGCCCTCCAACTTGGGAGAGTCTTCATACCAGCAACCCTCTTATGATTGGGGTGCGTCTTCTTCTTCATCGCAAGCACCTAACTATGATCATTCCTATGATAACCCACCATCTTGGGGCTACTACCCGCGCTATTGAGCCCCACTTAAGCCAAAAGCCTAAGCTTGGGGGGAGGTATACCGACATCACACTCATCTATATATCATGTTTCGTCGGTTCTTTGTATATCCACGTTTCACTTTCTTTTTGGTTTTTGTTTCTGCTTTCTCAAAACACAAAAATACCAAAAATATTTTTGTTGTTTCTCTTGGTTTGTTTCTTTGCTTTTAGCTTTGGTTTGCCTTAAAGAAAAATCCAAAAAGTTTTTTGCTTTATTTGTTTTGCTTTGTTTGTTTTTGCTTTGTTTGCTTGCTTTAAAAAATTGAAAACACCAAAAATATTTGTTGTTCTTCTTTGGTTTTGTGAGTTCTTTGCAGGGTTCAGCCGTCCTTAGTGGATTTTGGTTTCATGTTATTATTCAAGTCACACAAGTGAAGGTCAATAATGAAGATTAAGACAACTTGAGGTGTCGTAAGAGGCTGGTAACGAACTCTATTTGTTTTCATTTTTGTACATATACTCATCATTGTGAGCATGCTTAGTATGTTCATGTAAGGTGTATGTTATTTATGGATGCTTAGTAGTTCTTGCTTGCTTGTGATTAGCTCCAGCCTGCTAATAGTTTGTAGCATGTCATATGAATGTTTGCTTGCATTGTTCTATTCATAATTTGGTATGATATTGAGGTATCTTCCTCTAAATGTTTCATGTGAATCGACTTGGCACATGCTCACGCATGCATATGACTAAACAATAGTCAGTAAGCCTCGATGATTTATTTTGCCTCAAAGTTCTTATATCACTTTCATGCCATAATTAGTTTTGTTTTGTTGAAAGCATGATTATGACAGTTATTGCTCTCTTGTTTGTCCCTCCCTTTCTATTGCTAGCCTTCACTTGCACTGAGTATGAGCTCTACTTGTGCATCCAACTCCCCAAAACCAATTTTGCCAATAGTGTACACCATACCTACCTATTAGCATCATCTACTATTCCAGTGCATATTCACTATGCCTTGTTTTATTCCAAATAAAATGTTTGAATGCTTTGAGAAAGTTAGTTAGTAAATCTCTCACGAACTTGATGGCACACTTTATTTCTTGCACTTAATAAATTTGAACCATTGTGACCTGTCCATGAAAGTTATATGCTTGCAAATTATAGGCTGGGAGTTAGCAGAACCGTGCTGCCACGGGGAACGCTTTCAACACTTATGGATATATATCCAGTTGATATCATGCTCTTTTGTTTACGGATGTCGTCGGTGTGAAATAAAGGGGAGCTTGTGAGTTCATGGAGTTATATATATGTGTTAGAGAAACGCCTAGGCCGCTAGCCTAAGCCATGCCTAATCATGGTGGAAACTTGCAGCATAACCATAATGAGTGATCTATGAAGCATCTTCAATAAAAACTTTATGCAAATAGCAAATAAAAGGATCGTTGAGATGCGCATTGTCTTCTTGCCTTGTCATTTTGATCACGGGATAGCTCCTGTATCATGTGCAAGGGGTACCCCGTTGTCGGTTCTCTATGATATGCATGTATTTATAATGACAAGAACTTATAGGTAACTAAAGTTGAGTAGCATGAGGAGCGGCCCTCGTACTCAAGGGACATGAGATTTCCAGTTTATGGTCTGTCAAGCATATAACTCATATTGGACCTCACTTTCAACTTAATCATATAAAGATTCCTATGATAGGGGCAATGAGAGCTCAAAGCGAATGAGTACCTTACTTTCAACATTTGGAAGCCTTTCAAACTTTTCAAAACCTTTTCACTTCCTTGTTGAGTCACCACTTATTCTATGAGCACCTTCTTGAGATAATAGTTGTCATTCTTGTGCTTGTTCCAGAACTTGGTTAATTATGTCATGACTTTGATGCTTGTATCTCTGATATCTTTACTTATAGTCTTCACTTGAAACTTCAGAGGTGCCGTGGCATTTATATTGTACTCTACAAACAAAGGCAAGCGAGATACCACTCTATCATACCTTCTTATGAGCATTGCAATGTTGCTTGTGTTTATGTTTCATGCTACTTATTATTATTGAGTTGGTTTCTCTTCATATCTTGCAATGACTATTGAGTAGACTTAGTTGCATACTTTTTATTATGAATGGTTTAAGTATCTACTCCTGTGCTGACAATATATACATCATATGAAGCAAATGTGTTCGTGAAAGTTCTTTTATCGCACTCAGTTTTCAACTGAATTGCTTGACGACAAGCAATAAGCTAAGCTTGGGGGGAGTTGATACGTCCAAAACGTATCTACTTTCCCGAACACTTTTGCTATTGTTTCTCCTCTAAACTTGTGTGATTTGGATACAACTAACAAAGGCCTGACGCTGTTTTCAGCAGAATTACCTTGGTGTCTAGTTTTTGTGCAGAAAATCAACTATCAGGAAAAATCCCGGAAAATATGCCAAAAATCCTATTTCACCAGAAGATCCACGGAGCCAGAGTACGAGACGGAGTAGAGGCCTAAGGGGCCCACACAACCCTACCGTCTGGGCCAGGCCTGGCCGCGCCTGGGGGGGATGCGGCCACCTCAGGCACCCCCTCGGCCTTCCCTCTTTGCCTATAAGACGCCTCTTGACCTAAAAACCGAGGGGGGTTCGATGTTTTTTCCAGAAAGAGTTTCGCTGCGCCACCACCACCAGAAACCATGATTCAGAACCAGAAACTCCGTTCTGGCACCCTGGCGGGACAGGGAATTTGGAGAGGATCATCGCCATCGTCATCACCAAGGCCTCTCCATCAACCATCCATGTTTCCCTCATCCATGAGTGAGTAATCCCCCGCTGTAGGCTATGGGGATGGTAGGTATTGGATGAGTTCTATCATGTAATCGAATAAGATTGTTAGGGCATGGTGCCTAGTATCTCTATTAGTGCTATTTGACTTTGTTGCAACTTGTTGTGCTTAATGCTTGTCACTAGGGCCCGAGTGCCATGATCTCAGATCTGAACTTATTATAGAATCATTATGATAGTATTGTTTGTGATCTTATCTGCAAGTTGTGTACACATATCATTGTCCGGATCCAAAGGCCTCGAAGTGATAGAAATTGGGACAACCGGAGGGGATGGCTGTGATGTAAGGATCACATGTATTCACGGAATGTTAATGCTTTGCTTCGGTGCTCTATTAAAAGGAGCACCTTAATTGCCAGTAGTTCCCTTGAGGCCCCGCTGCAATGGGCTGGCTGGACAAAAGATGTTGTGCAAGTTCTCATTGCGAGCACGCATGACTATATATGGATCACATGCCTATGATTGTTTAGTACTTGGATGCTTATTCTTATTTATCTACAATTGCCCTAGATCTTGAGGTTACATGTTTAGACTTGTCCATGAAACGCCCGCCCATCCATCCATATGCATACCGCGCTCATATCCCACTGTTTGCTACTACTGTTACTATTGCTCTTGTTTTACTGCTGTTGTTGCTACTAC
Organism: Avena sativa; assembly: GCA_916181665.1. Taxonomy (NCBI): domain Eukaryota; kingdom Viridiplantae; phylum Streptophyta; class Magnoliopsida; order Poales; family Poaceae; genus Avena; species Avena sativa. The sequence continues at coordinate 34,543,178 of OV702297.1, forward strand.
AAACTGTTGCTACTGATAAACTTCTGTGAGCAAGAACTATTTCTAGGTGCAGCTAAATTAACAACTCAGTTGTTAAGGCTTGCAAGTATTCTTTGGCTCCCCTTGTGTCAAATCAATAAATTGAGTAATACTACCCTCGAAGACTGTTACGATACCGTATACTTGTGGGTCATCAGACTCCAAGATCTAGATCTAGATCCCAAGATGTTCCCCTCACATAGAGGAGAGATTGGTAGGTGGGATTGTAGATATAGATCTCCTCTTTCAAATCCCTAAAGTATATGCAAGAATCAAGTGTGGAATTGAATGGGAGCAAGCTCAAGGAGGTCAATAATAGAAGGGAAAGCTTGTAAAACTTGAGCAGTGCCATTGGGGAAGAAATACGCAACATATTTTTTTATGAAAAAATACGAGACGGAAATATGCAACATAAAATGATAATTTTTTAAGGATTTCTTTTAGATGTCTACTACTACATGGAGTCGTTTGTTTTGTTTGATCATGGGCCCGCATAGCATGTGTGGCGTTGAGTGATTATTAGTTTTGAGCGAGAAAACAGCATTTACACAGATTGTTTTTGAGACAAAAACGGTACAGTGTTAACGAGTGATTGCATCAGCGCGGGTCGGGGTGCGAGACTCGTGGCGGAGGACGTGGGCCGGGCCCATGGTCCGCCTTTTGGCACGACGATGACACGCGCAATTGCGCAAATACGACCTTGGAGAGGATCATGATGAGCTGTTGGACTGCGCCCTGGCTAGCCCGCACTACATGAATTTATTTTTTCGTGATGAAAAAAAGGTGGCGGGTTCATCTTTTCGGGGCCCTGCGGTTTCGATAAGGCCAAGCTCGATCTACAGCCTCTAGTAGTAGTACTATAGTGCGGCAGTACACCACTGTACTACCCTCCATGAGTGCAGGCACGACGGCGGCCAGACAGCTCTCGTTTTTTGCTCTTTTGCGGTCATCGCCATCCCATCCGGCTCCCGTGACCGCGAGAAGCTCCAAGGCGAGCCTGGACCGAGAGGGTGTTTTCACCAGACAGACTCGCAGTTTTTGCACAAGTTGCGTGCGTACGACCCCCATCGTACGTCTCGACCGGCTGGGCAGAGTTAAAGAGTTATTTTCACAGCCGCAAGCTTTTCTAGCCATTTCCTTGGCCTTTGGAGATCGGGGAGTCAGTCTCTCCTTTGCTTTGCTTTGTTTCTTATCGGAAGATAATAATGTGTCCATCTCCTCGGTCCCTTTCTTTGTACGTCTTGTTGGACTCATGCGTTGCGTGACGAGCAGCTGCCTGCATGATTGTTATTGTTTTTTTTTTCTTGAAACACCAGCAGATGAATGGATGGATGGATGAACGATTCATCCAGAGATGTGGTCAGAGGAGAACTGGCTAGTGGTACGCGCGCACTCGTCGTCAGCAGCTTGCACTCTACCGCCTGTCCGTTTGTGGCTTCGATGGGCACGTACGTAGAATTCGCACCGGATCGGATATATAGCAATGGCTCTTGGTGGGTCTCTGCAGGTTTGTTAAATGGAGTTTTTGTTCTTCCACGCGAGAGCTAGCTAGCTCGATTGATGATGGTGAGAACTGAGAACGTACGGAAGCAAAGCTGCTTTGGCAGCGAGCTATAGCCGTGGTGGAGTGGATTGGATCGGAAGCGCATGCAGATGGAAATTTAAATGTTTTTGTTGGTAGCGCGGGCGGGAGAGAGCGGCACGTCTCCCTCTCTTTAGCATTCATGAGCGACGGACCAACCAGCTACAGATGAGGAGTATTCCAGCCCGGTCCTGATGACATGTTGCGGTTAGCATACGGATATGCGCTATTCCCTCCATTTAGAAATATAAGATTTTTAGTTTTTTGAAAAAATGTATTTAGATGTTTTTTTGCGAAATTTCACCGATCTATTAATAATCATCAATAGTAGTAAAAAAATCCTAAAATAATAAAAATTATAAATAGGTCATTGAACCACCTAGCGACGACTATAAACACTAGCACGAGCGAAGGCGCGCCGCCGTCCTCGCCGTCTAGATCGTTTCATAAAGACAAAACATCTTATATTTAGTGAATTTTAGGCGCTCGCTGCTTATCTCTATCACCGCTACTCTCGACTTGGTACGTGCCCCCACCGTCGTTTGTCGGGTCAAAGTAATGCTGTGTTAGTGTGGCGGCGTCGGAGGCCGCGCGCTTGGACGGGAACGGGGAATGTTAAACGAGATGCATGTGTGTCCTTTTCTCCTCAGCAACCGCGAGCGAGGGAAGGAGGAGAGGAAACCCACCCGCGATGCACATCCGCAACAACACACACACACACACGATACACGAAGCAGGCTTGTCCTTGATCGAGCTGCTCGGCTTTATTACTCCACGCCGAAATGGGGGCAACCACCACTAGTACGTACGTACGCTGGGGCTCCACGTCCTGTCAGTCTCGTGTGTACCGGCCACGTGGGAGCAGCAGCTACGGTTTTGTCGCCAAGGACCACGCACCCGTACCATGGATGCACTCACTCACTGCATGCACCCTCCTTTTTTACATCCTGATGAAAACACCACCCAAATCACGGGATGCACGTAGTAGTACGTACGCTGCAACCAGACAGGAGGCATAAATTCGTACTACTGCACCCACGTACGTAAGACCGCGTGTCTATTTATTTTGAAAGGAGAATACTAGTTTACATGCACGGTGTATGTTGTACGTACTTCCGGTAGTAGTCTGCTAGCTGGTCGAATTAACCTGGACGGGAGAAACCCGCCAAAACTGAAGCAGAGACGACGGCAGGATAACATTAACAAATACTACGGATGTAACAGAAGGCCGGCGGCGACGGGAGGTGCTGCGTGCGTATGTATATACGTACAGTTACAGCCGGCTCCTACGGGGTCGAATTCCGGTATTTGCCGTCGAACGAAGACTTGCCGACCTATCTCGGTTCATGCACGTACGTACGGGAACGGCGCATGTCATCTGACACCATTAATTTGTTTGCATGCCATGCACGTCGACGCCACATCACCCCCATACCCGTGCAGCGGTGCAGCATGGGCAGGCAGGCGGCGGTGATCATCACCTATTTCTTCAACATATGTGCATGCATGGTGATCAACGAACGATCACCTTAATTCTTCCTCTGATTGAGTCTCTCGTCTCTCGCGTGTCTCTATCGACATCTGCTTTAAATTAAACTGTTTGCTTCGCGCATGCTTTGCAACGTCACCGCCTACGATCAAGCTTTTCTTTCAATAGCCAACAGTAACAGCAGTAGCCAAATGCGAGTGTGTGTTTCGCTTCGGGCAGACTCTTGATCTTCCTAGCTAGCTTGGGGATTATTCAACACGTACGAGAGCGCTGGATCTGAAACCGACGGCCCTGATCGCCGTGTTCCCACGTCAATCATGTCCATATATATGATCCATGCACGTACGTCTCCCAACTTCGCAGCCATCTGTAAAGCTCTGCCATTGTCATGTTCTGTACTGGAACTGCAGATCGTTGATCACTATCAACGAAGCTTTGAGCACGTACGCAACTAGAGAACTACGGACGGAACTAAAACGGCTAGCCATCTGATGGATTCCCATGCACGAGCCGGCCATCTGTAAAGCGCTGCCATTGTCACGTACCGCTGGTCACTGTGGACGAAGCTTGATCGAGCGTGCACGCAACCAGAGAGCTACAGCCAGCACTAAAACGGCGCCAAATTGGGCACCGGCACCATCCACAAATTCAGTCCGGGGAGACAAACACGTGTGTGACATAGCCCAGACGACGGTGCGTGGTCTCGACTGTTCGCGCTTCCACGCCCGGCACGGCGCGCCTTCGTCAGCAAGAAACACGTACGTGGTATAGACGCTAGCAAGTCGTTGGCTAGCTGCCTGCCGCCTCTCGCAACCACCGCTGCTTGCCCTCCATCGATCACCAAGTCTTCGTTCCATCATTATTCCCCTGTGTGAATTCTGTTTGGACACGGGAGCCTGCTGACGGCCAGAATCTACAGTGCTGCTTTTGGTTCTCGGTGCTCTTGAAAGACATGGTACTACATGAAGAGACGTTGGCAATGACCTCTTTCATTTCCAGTAGACAGAGATCCACGGTAGTGTCATCACATCATAAAACCCTGTAGCTATTACAGAATTTTAAGGCTGGTCATATTGCTAAATAACTTATACTAGTAACTTGCACATGTGAGTGTCATGCAAGCCCTAACTAATTAGGTTGTAAACTCATATAGTCTTGATACATGTGATGTTATGATAACTAGCTAAAATACTATTTTTTATTTCTTTATTAATTATATTATTATGCTATGTTACCGATTTGCTTAGTTGGCATTGCACGAACATACATATTCATAGCTATTAAATTACTTAGCCTAAACAGTAACTCTGTTTCTCACCATAACACAGGGTCAGCCAGGGCGGTTCCCCATTGATCGTGCCTAGTAGTACATGCATTAAGCTAGATACAACCAAGAAGAGAGAGCCTCTCACAGGAGACGGCAACAAACCCATCTAGGCTTCCTTCCCTCCACCGGCAACACTATTGGTCTGTCTCGTCTTCGGCGGCCTTCCGGTTTTGGAGGCATGGCAGACAACGGCCCCTCGCTGGCGGAAGGTCTTAGTGTTTGTTTAGACTAGTTTCAGTGTCTTTTTCAGGATGTTGAGACGGCAGCTACTTCCGAAGTCAGAATAAGGTACTCCCCGTTCTACCCTCGTTCTGGTGGTGCGTCTAGCATCGACGGAGGGAGCGGGGAGTCATGCCCGGCGGATTACATGGGATCTGATCGTTTTTCGTTGGTGTGTTTTGGGGTCAATCTTTTTCGATCTACGTTGGTCATCTTCGGCGATGGTTTCTGCTCTGGTGCGCTGGTCTTTTGAGCCTTAGCACAACGACTTTCCGGCTGTCTACTACGACAAGCTCTACTACGACAAGCTTTGCCCGGATCCGGTGATGGAGGGGAGAGAACGGCGGCGCGCCTTCGACTCGTGCCAGTGTTTGTATTTGTCGCTAGGTGGTTCATTGACCTATTTGTAATTTTTATTATCTTTATAACTCTTTGTAGTGCCGTTGATGATTATTAATAAATCATTGAAATTTCGTAAAAAAAAAGATACAACCTCGTCTTTCTAGACACTGCCCCGGCCATTGGTTGGCTATAATAACCTTTCAAGTTTCAACCTGACACTGTTTGCGCACATTGGACATCGCCTTTCGATCGATGGAGCCGGTATTTCAGCGAGTTTGGCCAAAAGCTAGGGCGCCGGGTTGACTAGGATGATATGAGTATATATATCGGGATTTGACCTTCCCATTCGTATCTGCCGGCCGCTTTTGCGACACATGTATCTTACCGGTCTCGTCGTGAAAATTAGGCGCGGTAACCGCAACGCCCCTGATAAGCCTAGCCTATATAGCTAGGGTTTGACAAGAGTTAAATAAAGCAGTATTGGGATCGATGGGTGAGATATCAGATCCAGTCCTCATATCTGAAGATGGCCTGTTCTGTAGCTCAGTCAGGTAATCTTACACTGTATATCTGCGCACCTGACCGAGTTGACAGCCTAGCTTGCATGCATATGGCCTAGCGAGTACTAGCTTGTTAGACCGCTGTTTGCATGGCTCTTTTTCTTGATCCAGATGGTATATGCGTCTTATCTGAGTCACCTCGTCATATCTGATCGGGTGTGGTTTTCATTATCAGGGGGGTGACAAAGTGCAGATGGTTATCCCAACCGCAACCCGCTCAAGACTTTTTTCGTCTATTAATTAAAGCGCCCAATGTCTCTGATTGATTGGATGTTTGTGGCATCAACTCATATAAGTAATACGTTCCAGTACAATGCTTCGTGTTTGGGTCCTGTTTGTTTTCGGTACCTGTGTGGGCGTGGCAGCCTTCAAACCTGACTGGCTCACTCAAGACACAACGCCAAAAATGGTCTGCGCCCCGCGATCATCTGTTCAACAAACAATTCGACCCAAGCGAGATTATCGGGGATGCAAAGCGGAGCAGATGCAAGTGCGCAAACAGGCGCGCGCTTAGGCTAGCTGCAGCATGACTGCATGAGTAACTTCATTTTAGTAAAACTTTGTTTTAGCTCATGTTGTTGTTCTGAAAACGACGATCATTAAAAGGCTGATGAACTAGGCACACGTAGAACATGAGACGCCATTACAGTGGATTTTCATATGGCCAGAAAATCGCCGTATAATTCGGCTGACACCTGTTGTGGACTCATGATTCGATCATTCACTCTGGCAATCTGGCATGATCGAAATCACTTCTTCATTGTTTGGCAGAAACAAAACCACATGTTTGGACGAACTAAGAAAAACGAGACAGCAACACGATTCAGGTACTAAACGATACACTGGCGAAATCCCCGCGCCTAATTTTAACCAACGGCCTGTCCGGCCAGCACCTCCATCTCTGTTCATCCTGCGCGTGCGAGAGCAACCGTGCGTAAATAGCACCTAGATTTTATTAGATACCAAATACTCCCTCGGTTCCAATAAATAAGACAACTATTTTTGTTTGGAAAGTCAACCTATGAAAACTTCGATCAAACTTTTAGAAAAAACTTTTAACAATATTAATACTATGTAGATATAATATAAAAACATATATATTATAATCTATCTAACTATATATTTTTTGCAGAAAAGTCATAAAACCATATATTATCTGAAACCAAACCCTTACAAGAACATCCTTAAAAAAAGAAATAAAACATAAATTTTAAAAAAAGTTTAACACCATCTTTCTTCTGCATCCCTCGACGACGTGCCGTGAGCAAAATCGATGCCGCCTCTAGGCCTCCGGCATAGCAAAGTTCGTGTTGAAGAAATCTTGAAAAAACCCAGACACTTTACTATAATTTCACATGTTTTGTAGCAAGAGATCGTACCTCTTGGTAATTTTGTTTTGCGCATATGAAAATAATGAGATGCAATCTATCTTTATAGAGTTATTATATGAGCGTACGTACCTTCATAGAGCTGAGTGGGTGCTCACTCAATTTTGTGTTTTTAGCCCTTAAATCCCAAAGAAAAACTATAAAGATCCACAATTAGCCTAATAATATGGTGCCCTCTCTTACTTAGACCTCTATTTATCTTTCGGTTAATCTACTAAAGACCCGAGCCTCACGGTGGTACTTCATATAGCGGGATATCGTCAGCCTACGTGCTTATAAGAGCCAAAGAGCCAACGACCATACTTGCATGCAGAAATCTTTTTGTGATCTAAAAATTTAAAATAAATTTTCTCTTAAACCGTTAATCCAATTGATGATCCGTTTTCACTGCTGGGTTTGTCTCGCCGAGTACTTTAAAACAAGATCACATCATGATAAGTTTTGATGATATTTTTTTCCATCGCCAGTTGCCAGATTACTGTACTATAGCTACCAGATTGATAGTTAACAGTTACCGGCCAAATAATACACAGCCACCAGATAATTTTTGCATGTTTCTAATGATAACAATGATTTATATGTACAGAAAGTAGGTCCTTGATGCATTCTAAACAGGTAAAATACTATATTACCATCATATAAGGTTATATTATTGAGAAAAAAGTTCAAAAACCTCTAGTAACCATTTGATTTTAACCTGGTAATCAACTTAACTTTACCTGGTAACCCCAAGTGTCAGTAATCTGGTCACTAAGGTCGTAAAAAAATATTACCAAAATATATCAACATGGGATCTATTTTTAAAGATCTCGACGCGAAAAAGCTAACAATGAAAACGGATATGAATTTTAAATTACCGTTCAAGAGATAAAACATTTTGAAGTTTGGAACTCAAAAAGAATCCTACGTGGTGACCGGGCCGGATGTGTGCATGCCTGACTAGGTTGTCATATTAATCCGTGTCCATGGAAAGCTAATATAGGACACGTGCCCTAGATAGCACATTTCTTTATCTTTTGGCTTGGGTCTGTGGCTGATGAACAATTTATCCCTAATATATGTGTTTGAGATTTCTATATAATTTTGTATGCTACGATAATCTATGTATTTGTAGGAGTTTGTAGCATAGAAAACAAAAAAATTATCGCATGAACACATACACAAGCCAAGATCTATCGCTAGATTGTAGCAACGAGTCGATAGAGCACTAACCCTCGAAGATCCAAAGCGGTTAACGAAATTGGATTCTCGTGGGTGATGGGGTCGTTCACTTGCCGATCTCAAGATCGCGTAGACGATCTTTCCGGCGCCGCGTTCCGTTAGCGCTCCCGTAGTCGGTCACACATACGGTACTCGATGCAAACCTTTCTCTCCCTTGTTCCAGCAGGCAACGGAGGTTGTAGCTCTCTCCTCACATTCCGGCAGCACGACGACATGGTTTTGGAAGTAGAGGGGGGATCCTGCAGGGCTTCGCCTAAGCCAGAGCGGGTATGGTGGAGTAGAGGGAGACCCAACGATCTAGGGTTTAGAGGTGGTTGGCAACTAGGGTTTAGCTAGTCGACAACTGTTTAGAGGACGATCTAGATCGGTCGCAACTAGAGAGAGGGGCGGTGGCCAACCTAGGATTTCTTGTGTGTCCAACGGGGGCGCCCTACCCCTCTTTTTATAGTCGGGGAGGTGCCAAGGGGGATGGAGTCCTCCCCCAACTCCACTTCATGTGGCCGGCGCAAGGGAGAGGGAGGAATCCTCCCTTAGGTAGGATTCCTTCCCTCCCTCCACTTGGAAACCATTGTCCCAGTTTGACTTTTTCAAACTAGTTTTTGTCTTTCAAACGAGAGTTTGATTTCTCTCTTCCAAGTGTCCAACCAAGTGACATAGGACATGATGCAACCATTCCACTTTGTCATGACACATCCATGTACCCTTCCCCCTCCGGATCGGTGGACCTTCTAGACCCTTCTAGAACATTCTGGTGAAAACACTGAAACCATTCCCGAACTCCAGAATTGGACTTTCCTTATATGAATCTTATTCTCCAGACCATTCCAGATCTCCTCGTGATATCCCGGATCCCATCCAATACTATGAACTACATTCGGTCTCTTTACTCACATTCCATATCTACTAATCAACATCGAATCCTTAAGTGTGTCTCCCTACGGTTCGTGAATTATGCAGACATGATCGAGACTCTTCTCTGATCAATAACCAATATAGTAATATGGAAACTCATATGGCTCTGTGATGTCTACGCACTTCTATTCTTGTAGACAGTTGTTGGGCCTCCAAGTGCAGAGATTTGTAGAACAGCAGCAAGTTTCCCTTAAGTGGATCACCCAAGGTTTATCAAACTCAGGGAGGAAGTGGTCAAAGGTATCCCCTCTCAAGCAACCCTGCAATTAAGATACAAGGAGTCTCTTGTGTCCCCAACACAACCAATACACTTGTCAGGTGTATAGGTGCACTAGTTCGGCGAAGAGATAGTGAAATACAAGTGGTAACGGTGCCAGAAAAGAGCTTGATGGTGAGGTAAGGTAAAGGACCAAAACCTCCCCGATAAACGGAACAAAGATGGAAGCAAGCAAACATGCAACATATCTAGTAGCAAACGGTGTTTCAAATCTTAGAAACAAGGCCTAGGGATCATACTTTCACTAGTGAACACTCTCTCATATTAATATCCTCTCTTCATGATACTACTCTTAACTACTCTCCGTTTGGACACTCTAATCCATGGTAGGGCTATAACAGCACACCTCATAGTCCGCCTTCCCCAATCTAGATAACCCCACACTATCACCTTGAGCGCTAGATGGTTCCAACAAACACCACAATTTCATAGAGACAACCAACTCAAAATATAACTCATGATAAATATTCAATCTAGCCAAAGTGCCACACACGGTATGTCCGCTGTCACTTTCACACACGTGGGGAAAAGCATAGATCTATTAAAGCACAAAGAGTATTTATGTAGACTCAAGCCTAAGTGCCACCATGGCGTGCATGCTGTCACTTTCACACACATGGGGACAACAGAGATCTAATGAAGCACTTGAGTAGCAAGGTAGATCTACTTGATTACAAAGCTCATGACCACAAGATCATGCATAGAGAGAGAGAGAGATGAACACATAGATACCGGTAGAGCCCTTAGCCTCGAGGAAGAACTACTCCCTCCTCATCATGGGAATCAGCAACAGTGATGGAGATGGTGGTGGAGATCGATGGAGATGGCTTCGGGGGCACTTCCCCGTCCCGGCAGGGTGCCGGAACAGAGACTTTGAAGGGATACGGGTAGGCTACACTAGCTCAAATCAAAATTTTCTACCGCGTAAACCAGGATTAATGTTGTCATAGATCACGGGATTACCACTAGACGCGCAGTTGCAGAACTTGATGAAGTGCGTCGAGGCAGTGCAGACGTTCTACGTCTCCTCCTTGTCCTCGTCCCACGAGCAGCTCCCCTTGGGCGGCTCATCCGAGTGCTACAGATGCAGCACCTCCAAGGTATCCACACGTACAGGGTGGAAGCATCAGACGCCGGATTGCTAGGTCCACGCACGCGACACTGGCGTGAGGAGTGGCAGCTGGGGAGAATGGTCTAACCCTAGTCAGCTTGCCCCACCCTCTCTTATATAGGCGTCCCTAGTGGGCTTCTACATGAGCAGCCCATTAGTAGCCTAAGCCTAGTCTAATTTCCCTATAGGTTAATATATGTATAGACATGGCACGAATACACTTATTCTGTCAATAGTTGGTAGCGGCCTCTAGCAAGACGTGCCAACTCTTAAACACATACAAAGATCATATCGGACAAACCATCACAAGGTTTAATACATGTCTTTCCCTTTGCCTCACGATATTTGGTCTAGCTCCAAGCTGACCTCCCTTTCTCGATAGTGTGATTCGGAATCCCTTTACTAGGTTAACACTTAACAATATGTAGCACGGCCATGCATTTCTGGATCCGATCACTCGAGGGCCCTAGAGATATCTCTCTCAAGTAGAGAGGGGCAAATCCCATCTTGATTGACCATGCCTTGCAGCATGCTTCGGGAAAAACCCGAAAGCTACCTTTATAACTACCCAGTTACGGAGCAGCGTTAGATAGCCCCAAAGTAGGTCGATCCACATCTCAAGCACATGCGACAATCTCAGGTCTAAGGACAAAACGTACACGATGTGTAGAGAGAGAACTGCAACTAATTGCCAGTCTCAAGTTGGGTCATTCCAACCCCATGTTCATAACATATGTCCACATCATTGGTTTGACATCCCCATATCCATGACTTGCGAAACATAATCATCAACCAATCGATGTGCTAGTCTAATATTCACATGTGTCCTCACATGAACTCCGACTAGGGACAACTATTAAATAACCATACAAGTAAAGAGTTTCACAAACAATTCACATAATTTCCAATCAATACAAGTTGCCGGATATGGATATTCAAGGAACATTACAATAATTCATGGATAGATAAGAAATATAATCATCTCTATGATTTCCTCTAGGGCATATTTCCTTTAGACTTTTTGTCCCCCGAATTTCCCCTTCGGTGGCGGCGGCGCTGTGGAGGTTTTCGTGGATTTCTGCCATATTATTTAGGGTTTTTTGGGTCAGAGGCTTCTTATAGGCGAAGGAGGCAAGGTTGGTGGAGGGCCAGGGGGCCCACACCCTCCCCAGGCACGGGCCAGGCTTGGCCACGCCCAGGGGGTCTGGCCACCCTCTGGTGCCTCTCCGTCCCTCCTTCTGGATTCATGTCCCTCACGAAAAGAAATTGACTTTGGCTTTTGTCCCGTCCAATTCCGAGAATATTTATTTTCTGCCTTCCTGGAACCAAAAACAGAAGAAAATAAGCAACTGGCACTGTGGCAACTTGTTAATAGGTTAGTTCCAGAAAAGATATAAAAACACCTCAAAGAAAGACAAAGCAAATCAAAGTAGATACTAAACAAGCATGGAACATAAAAAAATGATAGATACGTTTCCGACGTATCCAACATCCCCAAGCTTAACTCCCGCTCGTCCTCGAGTAGGTAAGTGATAAAAAGAATAATTTTTTAGGTGACATGCACCATCAAAACCAAGATCAAACCATTTGCAAGCATTGAAAGCTGGCATCAAAGAACTCTAAACATGTGCATGAAAGATGGAGTTCTAACAATAGGACAAAGTAACTATGCATGCAACATGAAAGGCTACAAACAAAGATCATGAATAACATGCATTGAAAAACATTTGTTTGTTTCACATACAGAAAACATGGCATAGTGGCAATCAACTTGTCCCTCGTAGAGTAGCAAATAGATGCATAGGACACCTTCAAAATTCACAATGGTGACTAGAAACAAATAGCACAAGAACAAGTAATATCACAATATGCATAAATCAATAAGTTTTGGGACACTGCACATAGAACTAAGAATGGCAACTATGCTCTCTTAATGGTGCCTAAAGGTAGAAGGTGGAGACTCAATAATAGTGGAAGAAAGACCTTTTATAAAGGAAGCAGGGATTTCAAGTTTCAAAACGAGCTTCCAAAAATTATGGTACTTGTTAGCTTTCAGCCCTCATTGCCCCTATCATAAGCATCTTGAAGTGATTAAGGTTAAAGTGCACTAACTATGGAATATATGCTTGAAAAGTATAAGTTGGCAATCTCAAGTCCCTTGGATACGAGGGCCACACCTCATGCTACTCAACTTTAGTCACATGTTAGTTCTTGTCATTGTAAGTACATGCGTATCATAGAGAACCGTCAAAGGGGTACCCCTTGCACATGGTACAGGAGCTATCCCATATCCAAAATGACAAGGCAAGTAGACAATGAGCATCTCAGCGATCTTTTTATTTACTATGTGCATAGCTTTTTATTGAGGATGCTTCATAGATAGCTCACTATGGTGATGCTGCAAGTTTCCACCATGATTAGGCATGGCTTAGGCTAGCGGACCAGACGTTTCTCTAACATAAAATACTTACTCCATGGACTTACAAGCTCCCTCTTTATTTCACACCGGTGACATCCATAGACAAAAGAGCATGATATCAACTGAGTACAAAGTACAAGTGCAATGTTGAAAATGTTCCCCATGATAGCATGCTTCTGCTAATTCCAACGTATAAGTGCAAGCATATACAACATAAACGACACAATGGTTCAAGTTTATTAGGGGCAAGGAATATAAAATGTGCCATCAAGTTTGTGAGGGCTTTAATCACTAAGTTTTCACATAACAAAGAGACTTTTTAATTGGAACATAGCTGAAAACAAGAATATACTTGGAATGGTGTAACACACCATGCATAGGAATTTATAGTGGACACTTTGGAATAACTTGGTTTCTTGGGAGTTGCAAGCATGAGTAGAGCTTACTCATACAAGTGGAGGCTAGCAAAAGACTAGGAGTAGCCAACTAAGAGAGCAATAATGGCTGTAATCATGCAGAGTGCCAAAACATTACTAATCAAAGCATAGAGTGGTACTACAAGTCAAGGACTAAATGAGCATAGAGGCTAAGGTGACTTGTCATAGTCATAACATGGTGTGAGCATGTGCCAAGTCAACCCAAACAAAGCATCAAAGGAGAATACCACTATACTATGCTTTTGCATGCTAAAACAACGCATAATTTCTTCAAGGCACACTAAGCAATCCCAATTGTTTGGAACAAGACATTCTACAACAATAATCACTAAGCATAAGGTTAAACAACACCTAGCATGTCATGCTAAAGTCTAAGCCACAGCCAGAACAAGCTCCCTTTTGTACCACTTAAGCATGAATGTTCCAACTCTTTTCCAACACCAAACAACTTATTTGAAACAACTCACAAAGATAATAATCAATAAAGACCAGTGAGCTTGTCTCACAAATCCACAAAGAAGAACTAAAAAGTTCTAAGCTGAAAGCACAAGAAAACTAAGGCTGAACGCTGTGCTAGCAAAAGTGAACACTCACAAAACAATAAGAGTGAAAACTAGAGTGTTCTAGGCAATGGAAACAAAGTGTGTCTCTCTCCAAAAGAAGTGTGGTGTAACCAACCAACTTACTCAAGAAAACTAAGAAAACGAAAACTAAGACGCTCCAAGAATAACACAACTGTGCTTGAAACAATAAAAACGAAGTGTCTAGAAAGACCTGAGCTTTTTATTGATGAAGAAGGGGATGCCTTGGGCATCCCCAAGCTTTGATGCTTGTACCTCTTGGATATTTCTTAGGGTGACATCGGGGTGGCATCCCCAAGCTTAAGCATTTGTCCATTCTTCATCTCATTACATCATTCTCTCTCTACACCTGAAATTTTTCCTTCATACAAAACTTCACACAATCTTCATTAGCAACATTAGTGTTGAAATTACAAAGGAAGTCGCCTAGAGGGGGGGTGAATAGGCTTTTAAAATTATTACGGCTTAGGCTCAAGTAAATGCGGAATAAAACTAACGTTTAATTTATTGAGCACAAAACCTAGCCACTAAGTTCACATAGGTGCACCAACAACCTATGCTAAGCAATACAAGAAACAAGGTGATAGCAAGGTATAAATACTTCAAGAACGATGGCTATCACAATGTAAAGTGCATAAGTAAAGGGTTCGGTTGAGATATAACCGATGGACGCGGAGACGAAGATCTGTTTCCCGAAGTTCACTTCCAGAGAAGCTACGTCTCCGTTGGAGAGGTGCGATGGCGCAATGCTCTCCGAATGCCACAAATGGCTCACCTCGAGGTGTGGTGGCTCGATGCTCACCCAACGCCACACAAGGCCTCACCCCGGATGCGAAAGCACGCAACTCACCGACGCCACAAAAGGCTCACCCTATTCTCCCAAGTGCGCACCACAAAAGGCGGGCACTTGCTCCACTATGGGACACTTGAGGGCGGTCACCGAACCCGTACAATATTGGGGATAACTCCACAACTCAATTGGAGGCTCCCAACAACAAAGCCACAAAAGGCCAACAATGCCACAAAAGGCCAATAACGCCACAAAAGGCTACAAGACCACAAAAGGTCAACAATCCAACCACACAACCGTCTAGGGTTCCAAGGAACCCAAGAGAAACAAGCTCACAAGCTTGAACTCGCCGAATCTCTGAGGAGAACTCAAACCTATGCACCAAATGCAAGGGCAAGTCCTTCTCTCCCAAATTCCAACAAAGCTACAAAATCTATTGGGGGAATAAGGGAGGAAGAACACAAAAGGAGAACATAAAACTCTCCAAGATCTAGATCCCAATGATTCCTTCACAAAGAAGGGATTTAGCTTGGGGGGATTGTAGATCTAGATCTCCTCTCTCAAATCCCTCAAAAAGATGCAAGAATCATAGGAGGTGAAGGGAGAGGGAAAGCTTCTTCAATGTTGACAATGGAGGAGAGAGAGAAAGCCAAGAACCGAGAAGAAAAGCTAGTGACCACGAGGGGGAAGAGGAGCCCCTTTTAAAGAGCTCCCAGATCTGCCCGTTATGGGCATTCGCGACTCCTGGCCGGAACTTCCGGTAGGAGGCCGGAACTTCCGGTAGCACACAACCAACGGTCGAAAACTGCGAAGCGAGAAACTGAAAAAGCGAATCCTGGTCGGAACTTCCGCCGGTTCATCGGAACTTCCGGTGAAAGTTCCGACAGAAGTTTCGTCAAATAGACACAACGAAAACAGAAGGTTACTGAACGTGAGAGGAACAAGAGCCGGAAATTCAACTGGAACTTTTGGCCTGAGCGGAACTTCCGGTCCCTGGCCGGAACTTCCGGTGAGAGCGAAACTTCCGGTGGAAATTCCTACTGAAGTTCCGTCAAATAGCACATCCAAAACAGAAGGTTACTGAGCGTGAGCGGAAGAAGGCCCGGAACTTCCACCAGAACTTTCGGCGGCAAAAATGCCCTAGCGGAACTTTCGATGGCAAGCCGGAACTTCCGGTCACGGAAATTTCAGAAACCAGAAAACCAGAAACGCAATAACTTTTGCATCCGAACTCCAAACGGGATGAAACCAATTTTGTTGGAAAGATAACGACGAATAGAATCCAAAAAACCATGAATATATATGTGAATTATCCCCCAAGGTGTGGAGCCGGAAAACTCGCAAGATCAAAAACCGCAATAAGATATGCAAGTGAAATCCTTAGATGATAAACTAGAGCTTGTTATGATGATGACCACAAGCTCTAGATCCTCTCATGGACAAGAACCAAATAACAACCAAGAAAGATGAGGCTATGAATTCAAAGGTTTGAGCTCTCTCCGAACGATGCAAACGAGACACCCGCTTGAGAGCCCCTCTTGATAGAACGACTATCTATCCTAAACCTGGTCTCCCAACTAACAACACGAGACCAGCAAAAGAGAAGCCCTATCAAGAACATACCTTTGCCTTGAGCATCCCACTTTAACTTGATGTAGACCGTCTTGTTCTTCTATAGTGGTAACACCTTTCTTGGATGCTCTTGCTTGATGAAGATGAAGACTTGCAAATTGCTCCCCCATACTCCATGGGGAAACCTCTTCTTTGAACTTGTCTTCATCATTCCATGAGCACGAGGATGGCAAGCTTCAAGCATGAGATCTTCTAGAGATGGCGCATCTTGAGCTCGCCCTTCTTCATCCCTACTTGAGGTTGATCCATCTTGATGCAACTCTTTACACATGTCTTGATCAACCTTCAAGATCCTTCTTTCTTCATGATTCCAATGGGCACAAAGCCCTTGGAAATTTCTTCATCTTCCAACCTTCAGACCAACACATGGCCCAAGCGATTCCAATGGATAAACCTACAAGTGAAACTCAATTTACACATTAGTCCATAGAGATTGTCATTAATTACCAAAACCACACATGGGGGCATACATGCCCTTTCAAGTGTATTCAAAAGATATTAGACCCTTAGGCAAAGCTTTGGAACAACAAAACTTTTCACTAAAAACACAATCTACTATAGCAACTCCTTCAAAAAATCTCAATTCCCCAAAATAGAACTCAAAAAGGAATCAATAAGAAGCAAATGCAAATAATGGCAGAAATCCTTCAAAACAGACCAGCAGGTAGAAACCTATTTTTTCAAAAATCTTTTGTTGCTCAAATCAAAAAGTGTTGAACTAACGAAAGTTATCTAACATACTGGGGGATTTATTCATAAATTTTTAGCTCAATCTGAGTTACAGAGATTCTCATGAATTTTTATGGTGTAGGACAGAAATCTGTTTCGGGACAGCAACTCCCCAAATCTTACTTCCCTCTTATTAGAGGTTATTCTTGGCACAAAAAGCAAACAAAAAGGATAAGGAGAGGTCATTACTGAAGTAATAACTTCCAGGACTCAAGGAAACTCTTGGGTTATCTCCCAACAAGTACTTTTCTTTAACGCGTTTAAGTTAGGCTTGATAGTTTGAAAAGATGCTCACATAAGAAATATGAATTGAAGTAAAAGAGAGCATCAAGAAGCAAATTCAAAACACATTAAATATAACCCACTTCCTATGCATGGGAATCTTGTAACAAAATAAATCAAAGAAGCACAAAGCAACAAGCATATGAAAGCAAAACAAATGCAACTTCAAAATTTTCAACATAAAGAGGGGAAACTTGATATTATTGAGATGCATAAAACCATGTTTCCCACTCTCATAATAACTTTCAGTAGCAACATGAATAAAATTAACAATATAACTATCACATGAAACATTCTTATCATGATCCTCATGCATAAAATGATTATTACTCTCCACATAAGCAAAGGCATTCTTATTAATTGTAGTGGGAGAAAATTCAATAAAATAGCTATCATTATTATTCTCATCACCATAATCATCAAATATAGGAGGCATATTGTAATCACAATTTACTTCCTCCTAAATAGTAGGCGGACTGAAAATATCATTTTCATCATTGTAATCATCATATATTGGAGGTAAAGTATCATCAAATAAAACTTTCTCCTCTAAAGCTGGGGGACTAAAAAGATCATTTTCATAAAAACTAGCTTCCCCAAGCATAGACTTTTCCATAGCATTAGCAATAATGGTGTCCAAAGAATTCATACTAATAACATTGCTATTATGCAAATAAAGCTCCATAGGTTTTTTAATTTTCTCTTCAAACACTTCATGTCCTAACTCAAGATAGATACTATAAAGCTCTCTAATTTTTTTGTTGTTTTCCATTAAGCCTAACTAGTGAAAACAAGAAACAAAAATACAAAATTGCAGAATCTAAAGGAAATAACTTCGAGCACTCACAACGAGGGATGTGAGTACCTTTTACCTTACCTCCCCGGCAATGGCGCCAGAAAAGAGCTTGATGTCTACACACTTCTATTCTTGTAGACAGTTGTTGGGCCTCCAAGTGCAGAGGTTTGTAGAATAGCAGCAAGTTTCCCTTAAGTGGATCACCCAAGGTTTATCAAACTCAGGGAGGAAGTGGTCAAAGGTATCCCCTCTCAAGCAACCCTGCAATCAAGATACAAGAAGTCTCTTGTGTCCCCAACACACGCAATATAGGTGCACTAGTTCAACAAAGAGATAGTGAAATACAAGTGGTAACGATGCCAAAAAATAGCTTCTGACTTGTTGTTGACGTGGGGTAATGGTGCCAGAAAATAGCTTGATGGTGAGGTAAGGTAAAGGACCAAAACCTCCCCGGCAAATGGAACAAATATGGAATCAAGCAAACATGCAAAAGATCTAGTAGCAAACAATGTTTCAATGCTTAGAAACAAGGCCTAGGGATCATACTTTAACTAGTGAACACTCTCTCATATAAATATGCTCTCTTCATGATACTACTCTTAACTACTCTCGGGTTGGACACTCTAATCCATGGTAGGGCTATAACAGCACACCTCAAAGTCCGCCTTCCCCATCTAGATAACGCCACACTGTCATCTTGAGAGCTAGATTGTTCCAACAAACACCAAAATTTCATAAAGACATCCAACTCCAAATAACTCATAACAAATATTCAATCTAGCCAAAGTGCCACACACGGTATGCCCACTGTCACTTTCACACACGTGGGGAAAAGCATAGATCTATTAAAGCACAAAGAGTATTTATGTAGACTCAAGCCTAAGTGATACCATGGCGTGCATGCTGTCACTTTCCCACACATGGGCAGAGCAGAGATCTAATGAAGCACTTGAGTAGCAAGGTAGATCTACTTGATTACAAAGCTCATGACCACAAGATCATGCATAGAGAGAGAGAGATGAACACATAGCTACCGGTAGAGCCCTTAGCCTCAAAGGAGAACTACTCCCTCCTCATCATGGGAATCAGCAACGGTGATGGAGATGGTTGTGGAGATCGATGGAGATGGCTCTGGGGGCACTTCCCCGTCCTGGCAGGGGGCCGGAACAGAGACTTTTTGTCCTCCGAAACTCCCCTTCGGTGGCGGCGGCGCTGTGGAGTTTTTCATGGATTTCCGCCAGATTATTTAGGGTTTTTGGGTCGGAGGCATTTTATAGGCAAAGGAGGGAAGGTCGGTGGAGGGCCACACCCTCCCCAGGCATGGGCTAGGCTTGGCCATGCCCAGGGGGTCTGGCCACCCTCTGGTGCCTCTCCATCCCTCCTTCTAGATTCGTGTCCCTCACGGAAAGAAATTGACTTTGGCTTTTGTCCCGTACAATTCTTAGAATATTGATTTTCTGCCTTCCTGGAACCAAAAACAAAAGAAAACAGGCAATTGGCACTATGGCAACTTGTTAATAGGTTAGTTCCAGAAAATATATAAAAACACCTCAAAGAAAGACAAAACAAAGCAAAGTAGATACTAAACAAGCATGGAACATAAAAAATTATAGATACGTTTCTGACATATCACTCCTGCATATTTTTACGATTACTTCATGATCGAAAGAACCATTTACATACGATACCAATTTCCCTTTGTCTCGCAATAATTTACTTATCCGAGGTTTGATCGTCGGTATCTCTACATACCTAGTGCAACCTCATTACCGATAAGTACTCTTTACTTGTTCCTATGATATGTGATACCTTGTGATCCAGTCACATGCTTGCAAGCTAATTGGATGACATTTCACCGAGAGGGCCCAGAGTACATCTATCCGTCATATGGATGGACAAATCCCACTCTTGATCCATGTGCCTCAACACATAATTTTCGAACACTTAATGCCACCTTTATAACCACCTATTTACAAAGCGGTGTTTGATGTCATCAAAGCATCCTTCCGGTGATGGTGATTAACATGATCTCATGGTCGAAGGATTTAGGTTACTATGTATCTGAAAGCTTATATAAAGTGAACTATTTTGAATGACTTGATCTTAATGCTACACTTATCTATAGGAGTATTTCCATCACATCATTCTCCTAATGATATGACCTTGTTGTTAATAACATCTTAATGTTCATGATCAGGAAACCATGATCATATATTAACCAACAAGCTAGTTTAACAAGAGGCTTTACTAGGGACTCTTACATGTTTAAAAATCACACAAGTATTAATGTTTTCGGTTAATACAATCATAGCATGGTATGTAAAGATTTATTATAAACATAAAGATATGATAATAACCACTTTATTATTACCTCTTGGGCATATCTCCAACAGTCTCCCACTTGCACTAGAGACAATAATCTAGTTTCCAACCTTTGTGCATTCAACACCTATGGCTTTTTGGTGTTGTATTTACATGAATGCTAGTTGTCAACTAATCTTTGGATCCGACACTTTTAGGTCCATGTGTAATTGCATGTCTTTGTGTCTCTACGCGTCACTCATTCTCTAATGAGATGGCTTTGTATAAATTTGGTCCTTTGGTGAGACCTTTTAGTTCCTTGGGTTTAAAACATATTGATAATATTGTCGTACAATATATCTTCATAGTACTATCCCGTTGTGAACCACACCTAGTTTGATTACAAACTACTTGACACAAATGCCTTCTTTTGCTACTATAATAGCAGTGATATACTTAGCCTTTTGTTGTAGTATCTGTCACAATATCTTAACTTTGGAACTCATCGAAATCCATTATGGAACTTATTTTCCATTATATTGTGCCACCCTTAGTTTAGATTGAGATAAATTTAATTTATACTTTGTGACAAAACTAGTATCAATGTACTACTTTACAATGAACTAACCATCTATTTGTCACCTCTACAAAATAATATATTCTTAGTTCTTCCAAAAGATCATAAGAATATCCTTACTATCGTCTAATTATCATCTTATGAATTATTCTGGCATATGATCATAACATTTAGAGTATAGGACATATCTAGATGTGTACATATCACAGTCTGATTGATAAACTCTCTTTGTGATTTCAATCATCAAGTATCAAAAATACTTGAATCTTTGTTTCACGTATACCAAGTGTTGATACACTTGAATTTCGATTTAATCCTTTCTGTGTGGCAAGAACCTTTCTTGTAATTACCATATTGAACTCATTCAATATCTCATCTATGTACATTTGGCACAACCATATTAGCGTCTCAATTTATCTATATAGATATTGATGCCAAACATTCGGGTTTGGCCTAAGTCTTTCATCGAGATAAAATTCTTAGCCTGTGTCAATAAAATATATATCGTTTCCAATCAACGATATGTCTTTCCACATAATGTATTAGAAATATGTCTTAGCGCTCCCACTTAATTTCTTGCAAAAGCAAGCATCTTCATCGTCTCCGATGAAATTAAACTCTTTTAACAGTTTCATCACGGCGAAGATTCCAACTCCTCGATGCTTACTTCAACCATTGAGGTTTGCATATGCTTTTAGCATCATTTGAATTAAGAAAAACCTTTGGATCGTGTCATGTACATGTCCTAGGTAACTATTCTATTAGAAGAACTTGTTTTGTTTATTCAACTATCATATACCAATATATGTAGTGGTTGCTACATTAATCCGTCTAGACTAAATATCGCTATGAAAGATCAAATATTGTCATAGTCAACCTTTGATCATTGTCGTAAACTCTTTTCTCGACATGTCGACTATTTCATAGATGTGAGACATCCATGTCTATTTCTTTATAGATCCAAATACGACTGTAAGATTTTTACACCTTTCAGAGGGTCTTCCAAGTTCAAAGCTTGATTTCTCGTGTATGGGACTATCACGAAGTCTATGGCTTAAAGCCATCCGACAGAGTCAGGGCCCATCATCGCTTCTTTGCATATGGTCGGTTCATCATTGTCAAACAACAATGATTTACTCTCAAATCTTAGTATTTGATTGTTTATCCGACCTCCTTGGTTCAATATGAACTTAGACCTCCGTGACCACAACCTTTGAGGCACGTGAGACATGAGCATTGTTGTTGCCTCCGGAACGCTTTCCGACGCTATGCAACTCAGCACATTATAGCTAAGGTTCTTTTAACCTTTATCAAAGTTCTATTGTCCACAGGCACCCACAAAGCCACTTATGCAATACAAGTTGCATGCCGAGCGTTGATACGTCGAAAACGTATCTATAATTTTTGATGGTCCATGCTTATTTAGTATCTACTTTGCTTTGCTTTGTCCACACTTTGAGGTGCTTTTTATATGTTTTCTAGTACTAACCTATTAACAAGTTGCCACACTGTCAGTTGCCTGTTTTATGCTATTTTTGGTTCCAGAAAATCTAGTAAGGAAATATTCTCGGAATTGGACAGGATAAAAGCCAAAGTCAATATTTCACCGAGGAGAACACGGAGTCCAGAGGAGAGACGGAGGGGTGCCACAGGGTGGCCGCACCCCCCAAGGCACGGGCCCACCCTGGGCCATGCCTGGGCAGGGTGTGGGCCCCCTGGCCGCCTCCCAGCCTCGCCTCTTCGCCTATAAGAAGCCTCCGATGCCTAAACCCTAAGCAACCGATCAATATTCCACGAAACTGTCTATAGCCGCTGCCACCATCGTCCCTAGATCGGGGGGATCTGAAGCTCTTCCCGACACCCTGCCAGAGGGGAGATCATCCCGGAGGCCTTCTTCTTCATCATGCAAGCCTCCGATATGAAGCGTGAGTAGTTCCACCTTCGACTACGGGTCCATGTAGTAGCTAGATGGTTGTATCTCCTCCTTGTGCTTTCATGTCTAGATCTTGTGAGCTCCATTCATGATCAAGATCTCATCTATTTGTAATCATGCATGTTGTGTTTGCGGGGATCCGATGGATATTGCGATTACTATGTCAGATTGATTAATCGTTTTGTCTTATTGATTCTATCATGTCTCTGTTGTTTGTGATCTTGCATGCTCTCCGTTGTTAGTAGCTATCTTGGCCAAGTAGTTGCTAGTGACTCCAAGAGGGGGTATTTATGCTCAATAGTGGGTTCATGCCTCTACTTAATCAAGGGAAGTGACAGAAATCTCTACGGTTGTAGATGTGCTGTTGCCACTAGGGAGAAAAAAACGGTCTCTTTTTCATGGAACAAGTGGATTGTTTACCTTACACACTTTGCTTAAAGCAGTTGTCTGTTGCTTGCAACTTAATACTGGAGGGGGTTCAGATGATAACCCAAAGGTGGGCTTCTAGTCATAGATGCAGTTGGATGGCGGTCTATGTATATTGTTGTATTGCCCAATCGAATCTCATAGGATCTTTATGTCTAGTATTGCATTGTTATGCCTTGCTCAGTCCTGTCAATTGCCCTGCTGTAATTTGTGTACCCTGCATGCCATGTTTGTTTACCTAAGGAGAACACCTCTAGTGAACTATGGACCCCGGTTCAATCTTTACCATTGATACATCTTCCATTGTTACTGTTTTCTTGCTGCAAACCACTTTCACCTTCCACACCATACAGTTAATCCTTTGTTACAGCAACCGGTGAGATTGACAACCTCACTGTTAGTTGGGGAAAAGTCTTGAGTTTGTGTTGTGCAGGTTTCCATGTTGGTTGCAACACCTTTGAGACGTTTCCTTCCTCCTACTAGTTCGATAACCTCGGTTTCTTACTGAGGGAAAACTTGTTGTTGTGTTGCATCATACCTTGCTCTTGGGGTTTCCCGACGAAGCGTCCCATGTCAACAACACGCTATCAACAGGTTTTCTGGCGCTGTTGCCGGGGAGGCTAAGGACGTCTTCACAAGGGGAGTCCTCCTCAACCTTTCTCTTTACTTTGTTTTTAGTTTTCTTAGTTTCTTTTGCTTGGTTTTGTTTGCCTCTTTTTATCAAAAACTCCAAAAAAAATAGTTTAGTTTGGTTTGCTTTCTCTTATCAAAAACACAAAAAATTAGTTCCTACTCTAGTTGTCACCTTGCTGTAGCTCACCATGTTGTTCCCCAAGTTCACCCTAAAAGACCTTTCAATAGGTAGTGGCTCCATAATTGGTAAAGATAATATTGAAGAATTCTTTAATCATGTTAGCAAGCATGTGGATATTGAGGATAGATATATAGCAGAACTTTCGCCTAATTATGAAATTGCTGCAGCTTCTTTAGTTCATATGTTGGAGGCTAGGTTTGTTAGCCTTAACCCCATGATGCAAATTTTGTTCCTAAAACTAAAAGAATAAAAGAACGCTAAAAAGGGAGAATTTATCCTTGAAACTTTACTAAAAGAGTTCCATTATGTTGCTAAGGAAGCCAAAAAGGTCTTTGAGCGTTTTAATATGCTAGGATCATGTGTAAATGTTATGGGTACTCTAGAAAAAACCAAACCTAGAGAGGAAATTGTAGGGGGTTCGTAGCATGGAAAACAAAAAATTTCTACCGCATGCACACAAACAAGCCAAGATCTATCTACTAGATTTTAGCAACGAGTCGATAGAAGCACTCATTCTCGAAGATTCCAAAGTGGTTAACGAGAGCAGATTCTCGTGGGTGATGTAGTCGTACACTTGCCGATCTCAAGATCGCGTAGACGATCCTTCCGACGTTGCGTTCCGGCAGCGCTGCCGCAGTCGGTCACACGTTCGGTACTCGATGAATACTTTCCTCTCCCTTGTTCCAGCAGGCAGCGGAGGTTGCAGTTCTCTCCTCGCGAATCCGGCAGCACAACGGCGTGGTGTCGGAAGTAGAGGGAAGATCCCGCAGGGCTTTGCCTAAGCCGTATGCGAGTTATGGTGGATTAGGGTTTCCCGGAAATCTAGGGTTTAGAGATCCGGGAGGAGGAGGAGGTGTCGGCGGCGGCTAGGGCGGCGGAGGCGCGCGGGCAGCGACGGCGGCTAGGGCGCCACGGCGGCGGCTTGGCTCGGGGAGGTCTAGGGCTTGTGTTGTGTTGGGGCAGCCCTTCCCCTCTATTTATGAGAGGGGGGCGGCCTTGGGAGGGGTGGGTTTGAATCTAAACCCAAACCCAAGTTGGATTGAGAGAAGGACTTGTTTCTTCTCCCACTAGGAAACCATTGTTCCAGTTTGACTTTTCAAACTTCCTGTTTGACTTTCAATTTAGAGCTTTATTTCTCTCTTGCATATGCCAACACCAAGTGATCTTGGATATGATCCAATCATTCCACATACCCATGACACATTCATGGACCATTCTCCTTCCGGACCGGTGAACCTTCTAGACCCTTCTAGAACCTCTCCGATGAAATCATCGGAAACTTTCCCGAACTCCGAAATAGGACTTTCCTTATATGAATCTTATTCTCCAGACCATTTTGGATCTCCTCGTGATATCCCGGATCCCATCCGAGACTCCGAACAACATTCGGTATCCCTACTAACATTCCATATCTAATAAACAACATCGAATCCTTAAGTGTGTCTCCCTATGGTTCGTGAATTACGTGGACAAGACCGAGACACTTCTCCGATCAATAACCAATAGAGGAATATGGAAATTCATATGGCTCCCAAATATTTCAACGATTACTTTGCGATCGAATGAACCACTTACATACATACCAATTTCCCTTTGTCTCATGATAGTTTACTTATCCGAGGTTTTGATCGTCGGTATCTCTGCATACCTAGTTCAACCTCATTACTGATAAGTACTCTTTTCTCATTCCCGTGATATGTGATCCCTTGTGAGCTAGTCACATGCTTGCAAGCTAATTGGATGACATTCCACCGAGAGGGCCCAGAGTATATCTATCCGCCATATGGATGGACAATCCCACTCTTGATCCATGTGCCTCAACCCATACTTTCCGAATACTCAATGCCACCATTATAGCCTGCCAGTTACAGTGTGGTGTTTGATGTCATCAAAGCATCCTTCTAGTGATGGTGATTAGCATGATCTCATGATCGAAGGAATTAGGTTACTATGTATCAAAAAGCTTATAGCAAACGAACTATTAAAATGACTTGATCTTTATGCTACGCTTATCTTATAGGAGTATGTCCATCATACCATTCTCCTAATGATATGATCTTGTTATTAACAACATCTCAATGTTCATGATCGAGAAACCACGATCATCTATTAATCAACAAGCTAGTATTACAAAGAGGCTTTACCAGGGACTCTAATTTAGTTTACAAATCACACAAGTATTAATGTTTCCGGTTAATACAATTATAGCATGAATGTAAATATTTATCATAAACACAAAGATATAATAATAACCACTTTTATTATTGCCTCTAGGGCATATCTCCAATAGTCTCCCACTTGCACTAGAGTCAACTAATCTATATTACAGGTAATATACCGAACACCCATGGAGGTTTTTGGTGCTGGTCATGTTTTGCCCTCGGGATAGGTTTAGTCAACGGATCCGCCACATTCAGATCTGTGTGTACTTTGCAAATCTTTATGTCACCATCTTGGACATGCTCTCGAATAGCGTGAAAACGTAGCTTGATGTGCTTCAGCTTCTTGTGTGACCTTGGTTCTTGCGCATTGGCTATGGCGCCCATGTTATCACAGTAGATAGACATTGGGTCCAGTGCACTTGGAACCACATCGAGCCTTGTAATGAACTCCTTCATCCATATCGCCTCTTGTGAAGCCTCTGAAGCTGCTATGTATTTTGATTCAGTTGAAGATCTCGCCACAACGCTTTGCTTTGCACTCCTCCAGCTAACTGCTGCACCATTCAAATTAAATACGTATCCAGATTGAGATTTAGAAACATCCGGATCGGTGTTCCAACTAGCGTTGGTGTAACCATTAACAACGAGTTGTTCATCACCTTCATAAGAAAGAACCATATCCTTAGTTCTTCTCAAGTACTTAAGGATGTTTTTGACCGCTGTCCAATGATCCACTTCTGGATCACTTTGATATCTGCTAGTCAAACTAACAGCATATGCAATGTCGGGTCTAGTATATAGCATGGCATACATTAGAGATCCTATGGCTGAGGCATAGGGAGTCTTACTCATCCTTTCTCTATCTTCTGTCGTTGCTGGACTTTGAGTTTTACTCAAGGTCGTATTGGGCAACATGGGCAAGAACCCTTTCTTGCTATGTTCCATTCCAAACCTCTTTAGAACTTTGTCCAAATATGTATTCTGTGACAATGATATTAGGCGCCTTGATCTATCTCTATAAATCTTTATGCCAAATATGTAAGCTGATTCGCCAAGATCTTTCATTGAAAAACTATTATTCAAATAATCCTTGACACTATTAAGAAGGTATACATCATTCCCAATCAACAATATGTCATCTACATATAGTATTAAGAATGCTACAGAGCTCCCACTCACTTTCTTTTAAATACAATCTTCTCCATAAGTTTGTATAAAACCAAAGCTTTTGATTACCTTATCAAAACGTTGATTCCAACTTCGGGATGCTTGCTTCAATCCATATATAGACCGTTGAAGTTTGCATACCTTGTTAGCATCTTTAGGATCGACAAAACCTTTGGGTTGCATCATATACAACTCTTCATCAATGTCTCCATTGAGAAAAGCTGTTTTGACATCCATTTGCCATATCTCATAATCATAATATGCAGCGATTGCTAACATAATCCTTATAGACTTTAGCTTCGCTACTGGTGAGAAAGTCTCATCGTAGTCAACTCCTTGAATTTGTCGAAACCCTTTTGCGACAAGTCGAGCTTTATAGACAGTAACATTACCATCAGCATATGTTTTCTTCTTGAAAATCCATTTGTTCTCGACAGCCTTCCAGCCATCCGGTAAGTCCACCAAAGTCCATACTTGGTTTTCGTACATGGATCCAATCTCGGATTTCATGGCTTCTTGCCATTTATTGGAATCTGGCTCATCATTGCTTCCTCATATGTCGCAGGGTCATCGGTGTTGTCCACCAACATGACACTCATAACCTGATCATACCAATCAGGAGTGCTACGATTTCTCGTTGACCTACGAGGTTCTGTAGTAACTTCAACCGAAGTGTCATGATCAACATCATTATCTTCCTATCTTATTGGTGCAGGCGCCATAGGAACTACTACCGGTGTTGCGCTACTCGCAAGTTCGAGAGAAGGTTCATCAACCTCGTCGAGTTCTACTTTTCTTCTAGTCACTTCTTTCGAGATAAACTCCTTCTCTAGAAAGGGTCCATTCTTGGCAATGAAGATTTTGCCCTCGGATCTATGATAGAAGGTATACCCAATAGTTTCCTTCGAGTATCCTATGAAGACGCATTTTTCCGCTTTGGGTTCAAGCTTGTCTGGCTGTAACTTCTTTACATAAGCTTCACAACCCCAAACTTTCAGGAACGACAATTTAGGTTTCTTCCCAAACCATAATTCATACGGTGTCATTTCAACGGATTTAGATGGTGCCCTATTTAAAGTGAATGCGGCTGTTTCTAATGCATAACCCCAAAATGATAGCGGTAAATCTATAAGTGACATCATAGAACGAACCATATCTAAGAGAGTTCGATTACGACGTTCGGACACACCATTACGCTGTGGTGTTCACGACGGTGTCAATTGTGAAAGTATTCCGCATTTCTTTAAATGCTCGCCAAACTCGTAACTTAGATATTCACCTCCACGATCAGATCGTAGAAATTTAATCTTCTTGCTACGTTGATTCTCCACCTCACTTTGAAATTCCTTAAACTTCTCGAAAGTTTTGGACTTATGTTTCATGAAATAGATATACCCATATCTACTTAAGTCATCCGTGAAGGTAAGAACATAACGATAACCACCGCGCAATGATATAGTCATTGGGCCACACACATCGGTATGTATGATTTCCAATAAGTCCGTAGCTCGCTCCATCATACCAGAAAATGGAGTCTTAGTCATTTTACCCATCAGACATGCTTCGCATCTTTCAAGTGATTCGAAATCAAGTGATTCAAGAAGTCCATTGGAATGGAGTTTCTTCATACGCTTCACTCCAATGTGACCAAGACGACAGTGCCACATATAGGTCGAGTTATCGCTCAATTTCAAACGTTTAGCCTCAATGTTATTAATGTGTGTATTTCCACAATCGAGATTCAATAATAATAGACCGTTTATCAAAGGTGCATGTGCATAAAATATATTACTCATATAAATCGAACAACCATTATTCTCGGACTTAAACAAGTAACTGTCTCGCAATAAACATGATCCAGATATAATGTTCATGCTCAACGCAGGCACCAAATAATAATTATTTAAGTATAAAACTAATCCCGATGGTAGATGAAGAGGTAGCGTGCCGACCGCGATCACATCAACCTTTAATCCATTTCCAACGCGCATCGTCACCTTGTTCTTCGCTAGCTTCCGTTTATTCTGCAGTACCTGTTTCGAGTTACAAATATGAGCAACCGAACTGTCACATCCCAAAATTTTCCAAATTTTGAAATGTGAAAAATAAACAAACAAAATAAAATTTTGTTGAAATGTAGGGTGAGAAGAAACTTTTTGATTCCAATTGGAAACATCAAAACCTATTTTGATCCAATAAAATCCTAAAGGGATTTAAAAAGCTAAATAAACAATAAAGTTAAAATAGTTGGAATCACTATTTTTAGATCTTTTAATAAAAACATTTGATTTTTCAAAAGCAAAGGTAGAATTATAATTAAGGATTATTTTATAGAGCCAAATTAAATCTTGGCCAAGCTTTTGAAATAAAATATTTCAATTAGATAAAAGAGTAAAAGTTTATTTAAATAAAATAATGAGGATTTATTAATATCCAATTTTATTTAAGTAAAGGCTTTTCCATTTTTTTATAAACTCTAAAACTTGTTAAAGTATTTTAAATAAGAATTCTAAGTGTTTTCTGTTTTCAAATAAAACCTACTAAAATGGTTTTGATATTATTTGGATTTCAAATAGAGTTTTTAAATAAATTAAATCCAATTTGAATTAATGATTAAAGTCTATTTATTTAATTATTAATGGATCCTAAAAAGAATAAAAATTATTTTGTTTTGGACTTTGGATTATGTTGTTAAACAGAATTAATTTATACCTAAAGTTTGGTGGTGGTTTGATTTGAATTGGTGTTTGAATTATTTGTTTGAAAATCAAAACAGAAATTCAAATAGAAAAAGAAAAAGCATTCTGTATAAAAAAAATAAAACATACCCAGCCCAGCAGCCCAGCACACCAGCTCTCACCCGCTGTGAATCGTTTTTCACTGAGTAATCAACCCGCGAAGTCACAGACAAGTGGACCCCATGCCCCCTCTCTCTCACTCGCAGACAGCTCGGCCCCACTGGCCACCTCAGCATCGTCTCCCTCGCGACCACGTCGCCTCACCGTTTCTGCCATTAACTCCGGCGATGAATACGAGTTATTGCCGGAGTTATTCCTCGCTGTGATCACGCGTACATAAGCGCCCACGTCTCCTCTCTCTTTCCCCTCACTCGCCCCTCCTTCTCTGCCCCAGGGCTGTTCGAATTTGTCCCCACACCACCTTTGTCTCCGACAACGTCTCCGAGCGATTTCGGCCACACCCCGCCGCCCCTCGCCTCCCACTGCATGCACACTTGCTCTCCACCTCCTGGCGCATCTTTCAGTGCAGCTATTTAGCCCGCGCGTTCCCCGCAGCCTCGGCTTCGTCATCACCTGAGCGCCACCGCCGTCTGTCTCGTCTCCGTCGAGCTCCCCCGGTAAGCTCCGACCGCCCCAAGCTCTCCTGATGATGCTCCCATACTCCCCATGCTCGCCTGCGTCTAACCATGTGCCCCGTTTGTCTTAGCTCGCTCCCAAGCATCGCCCCCATTGACAACTGAGCAAGCCGACGCCGCCACCGACTCCGGCGAGAAATCCCCTCCGTTCCTGAGCGCCCCTTGCCTCCTCGCGACCACGTTGAGCGTCGCCACAATCCCCTGATCACGGTGAGCTACTTCCCTCCTTCCCTTGCTTCCTGTAATCGCCGCGACGCCACCGCCAGAGTGTGCTCCGCCGCTCACCGTCGCGCAGCGCCGCCAGTCTTTGACCAAGTAACCTCGTCCATTAGATCTTGATCCGTTGGCTGAGAATAGATTTAAGTGAAGGGGTATGAGTTGAACCAGAACCGCACGATCTTAATTAGATCCAACGACTCACAGAGGCTGATCCGCACGAAGCGGTACCGTCCAGTTAGATTGCGCCACGTGGCCAGACTGTTTGAATAAAACCAGAAAATGTTCTAATAGAATTGCAAACTTGTAAAATTCACTACACGTCCAAATTTTGCAAATTTTATATCAATGGATTCAGCAGAACAAGTACTTTGCAACCATGCACTTTGTTTAATGATTTGCTTCTGGAAAATTGGTTGAATTTGCAGAAACATGTGTAGGATTATTTTGAATATAAAAATTGTTCTAGATATAATTTTAATGTGAAATCTTTGCAAAATGGATTGTTGTGAACCTACTGACCATAGGATCCAACTTATGTATTTAAAAATGTATTTTGTGAAGTTAAGGAGTAAATATTTTAATTAGCTCATTTCTAGTCAAATAAAAATATTGATTTTGGTTTAGAATTGAATCTTGAGTAAAACCTTTGGGAAATGTTTTGATTCAAACCTTCTGACCTTAAACACCAAGTTTTGAGAATTAAAAATATATTTGGTGAACCCTTTAAAGAATATTGCTTTGCTAAAAGCATTTTCAACCACATAAAATATGGATTTGATTTAAAAAAATGGTTTATGAGATAAAACCTTTTGAAAATGGTTTTACCACCTTAGTAAATGACCACTTTGAACTTTATAATGTTTAGAGCCTAGTAGAAACCTCTTTTGCAAATAAAACTATCTTTTGCATGCTTGCATGCATAACCATGTTTTTGTTATTTTATGTGTGAGAAATGGTTTGAATGCTAGTTGAAATTGTGTTTGTTTGATTGAATTGTAGTGAAGTTAGAAGAGTGTGATATTATCAAGATCAAGAAGTGAACCAACATTCTCTACTAAAAAGGCAAGTGACACTATCATCCATGTCCTACTATTTTCATTACACTTAGTGGATTTTGTAACATGCATGGAAAGGACTACTATATTTTATGCTATGCTAAATCCTAATAGGATACCATTATATATTCCTTAGTGAAAACATTGTAGTTGTGGTATGCTTAGCCCTGCTATATATTTGGGATGGGATACATGTTATGATTATATGAAGAGTTGAAAAGATATAAGTTTTATATAATAAAACAAGTACTCAATGAACCACCTGGGTGGACAAGGATACTCAAGATTGGACAAGGTGGCAACAAAAGGA
Organism: Avena sativa; assembly: GCA_916181665.1. Classification (NCBI taxonomy): domain Eukaryota; kingdom Viridiplantae; phylum Streptophyta; class Magnoliopsida; order Poales; family Poaceae; genus Avena; species Avena sativa. Next base: position 34,575,627 of record OV702297.1, read on the forward strand.
ACCATGTTTATATGGCTATCTCTTTTTGTATGTGCACTAGAAGAAAACCACCCATGGACTTAGAGATTGAACATGTTTCTCGTATAGTGGCTTCCGTGTACAGCCACATGCTAAATGGGCTCTGGCTTAGTCAACTACATAGTGGAAGACCCATGCATTGGCATCTTCAGGTTAACTAGAATTGTGTAAGGGAAATTTAACCCTACATTGGTGCCTGGTTGACGAGCTAGCATTGTGTATTGTGAGGACTTCTATGGAAAGACTTTGTCACATTCTCGATCTGCCAGTACTCCATATTGGTGAGTACTTATCCAGCGGCCACTGGTGGCATCAAGACGAGATTGTGTCATGTGGGTAAAGTGTACAACTTTTGCAGAAGATCAAAAATTCTAAGTACTTAGCCGTGTCCCCGGTTATGGACAACTCTGAGCAACTAAGGCCTGAAGCTATGGAAGATCTCGACATTCCAATTTCTCAAAGTAAAACCTGATGGTCAACAAGGGATTTGAAGCACTTGGAGTTTTTCCAAGAAGTTCAGAAAGATTTTGACAAAAGATCAAAACTATTTTGAAAAGATAGTACAAAACTATATTGCTTTCTGCAAATGAGCCTAAACCCTACTTAGCCAGATATGCATGTAGTGATAGGATCCACTTATTTCTACATAGTAGTGAAACTTGCTAATACAATTCAAATGTATTGACCCTTGTGGCTGCAACTTATTATGTTGCAGGTTTGTTTGATGTTAGTGAAGTTTATTGATTAGGATTACAAGTCTACAACCAACATGACTGCCTGTGGCACTTTGAAGATGAAGGACCCCATGCTACTGTTATATTCTGCTGCACTGTAATGTGATAGCCAAATGAGCTATGTAAGATGTAATGAATTATTTTATTCCTTGTTATAAAGTTGTATTATGACCTTTGTTTCTTGATATTACATCTTAACTGTGGATGCTCGCTATTGATCCAGGGACTAGCATTGTAAACACAGGGATCTCTACATTATTAAAGGTTGGGAACCTTACAGAACCAGTATCAAATACCCAGGCACTACTACGAGTACTAGTGAGATACACATCAATAACATGTATATCAGATATACCTTTCTTCTTGATGTTGCCGTTCTTCAAATACGCCAAGTACTTTGAGCAATTTGCGCTTCCAGTGACCTTCTCCCTTGCAGTAAAAGCACTCAGTATCAGGCTTAGGCCTAGCCTTGGTTTTCTTCGCCGACGCGGCAACTTTCTTACCGCCCTTCTTGAAGTTTCCCTTTTTCTTAGACTTGCCTTGCTTCTTGAATTTGGTGGTCTTATTGACCAACAACACTTGGTGCTCTTTCTTGATCTCCACTTCTGCAGATTTCAACATGGAGAAGAGTTCTGGCAATGACTTGTCCATGTTTTGCATATTGTAGTTCATCACAAAGTTCTTGTAACTTGGTGGCAGTGATCGGAGGACACGGTGAATCCCCAAAGAATTAGGAATCACTATACCCAAGCTTTGGAGTTTACTTGCGTGCACAGACATCTTAAGCACGTGCTCACTGATGGAGCTGCCCTCTTCCATCTTGCAGTTAAAGAAATTTTTAGAAGCCTCATAACTCTCAACTGTCGCGTGAGCCTCAAATATCATTTTGAGTTCACGGACAATATCATGTGGGTCATGGTTCTCAAAAAAATTTTGAAGCTCCGATTCCAAACCATGCAAGATAGCACACTGAACTGTGGAGTATTGATTCTTCCGAGCGAGGTAAACATTCTTTACTTCATCGGTAGCAGTAGCTGCAGGCGGGTCACCCAACAGTGCATCCAACACATAGGTCAAATTACCAGCATTGAGGATAATCCTCAAATTGCGGAACCAATCCGCGAAGTTGCTTCCATTGTTTTTCAACTTTTCTTTCTCTAGGAACGCATTAAAATTGATGGTAGGGGCTGCCATTGATCTACAACATATTTGCAATAGTTTAGACGAAGTTTATGACAAATTGAGTTCAAATTAATAAATTTTAATCTAGGTGAACTCCCACTCAAAACAATATCCCTCACATTGTTTTAGTGATCACATGAACCAAATCCACCACATCAAAACCGATCATCATGAGAGTTGATGTAGCTTCAATGGCGAACAATCAACATGTTCATCATATCTACTATATGACTCATGCTTTACCTTTCGGTGATCCGTGTTCCGAGACCATGTCTGTACATGCTAGGCTCGTCAAGATCAAACCTTAGCTTCCGCATGAGCAAATCTAGCTTGCTCACGTTGTATACACTCGTAGAATCTAACACACCCGATCATCACGTGGTGCTTCGAAACAACGAGCTTTAGCAACGGTGCTTACTAAGGATGAACACTTTAAAACTTGAAATTTTGTGCATGAGGGATCATATTATAATGCTACCATCGCAAACTAAGCAATACAAGATGCATAAAGGATTAACATCACATGCAATTCATAATATGTGATATGATATGGCCTTTCTTCTTGTGCTTCCGATCTCCATCTTCAAGCACGAACATGATCTCCATCATCACCGGTATGGCGTCAAGGTCAATGGCACCGTTTCATGGTCGTCGTCCACTAGCTTCAACTATTACAACTACTTTGAATAGACACGCAGGCCTTAATGGAATTTAAAAGACAACCATATGGCTCCTGCCGGTTGCCAACTTACAATAAGGAACATTGCATACATCATATATAATCACAATCATGGCCATATCACATCACAGCACACCCCTGCAAAACAAAGTTAGACGCCTCTAATTTTCTTTGCATATTTTACGTGGTTTGGGCCTTTCAATAAGTGTCGTTCTAACTTACGAACAAGAACCACAACGTTAATGCTTGAACTATCAAGTTCCCATTGAAAATTGAATCTATACTATGATGGGAGAGACAGACACCCGCAAAGCCACTTATGCAATACAAGTTGCATGTTGAGCGTGGAGCAAGTCTCATGAACGATGTCATGTAAGGTTAGCCCGGGCCGCTTCATCCCATCATACCGCAAGATGCAAAGTACACAAAAAGCAATTGATAATAAAAACACCACCGCCCACAATGACCATTGTGTTCTACTCGTGCAACCGATCTACATATAGACATGGCTCTGATACCACTGTAGGGGTTCGTACCATGGAAAACAAAAAATTTCTACCACATGCACACAAACAAGCCAAGATCTATCTACTAGATTGTAGCAACAAGTCGATAGAAGCACTCACCCTCGAAGATTCCAAAGCGGTTAACGAGAGCAGATTCTCGTGGGTGATGTAGTCGTACACTTGTCGATCTCAAGATCGCGTAGACGATCCTTATGGCGCTGCATTCCGGCAGCGCTTCCGCAGTCGATCACACGTTCGATACTCGATGAAGACCTTCCTCTCCCTTGTTCCAGCAGGCATCGGAGGTTGTAGTTCTCTCCTCGCGATTCCGGTAGCACGATGGCGTGGTGTCGGAAGTAGAGGGAAAATCCCGTAGGGCTTCGCCTAAGCCGGATGCGAGTTATGGTGGATTAGGGTTTCCTGGAAATCTAGGGTTTAGAGATCTGGGAGGAGGAGGTGTAGGCGGCGGCTAGGGCGGCGGAGACGAGCCGGCGGCGGCGTGCGGGCAGCAGCGGCGGCGGGTGGCGGCGGCTAGGGCGCGGCGGCGGCTTGGCTCGGGGAGGGCTAGGGCTTGTGTTGGGGCAGCCCTCCCCCTCTATTTATGAGAGGGGGCAGCCTTGGGAGGGGTGTGTTTGAATCCAAACCCAAACCCAAGTTGGATTGAGAGAAGGACTTGTTTCTTCTCCCACTAGGAAACCATTGTTCCAGTTTGACTTTTCAAACTTCCCGTTTGACTTTCAATTTAGAGCTTTATTTCTCTCTTGCATATGCCAACACCAAGTGACCTTGGATATGATCCAATCATTCCACATACCCATGACACATTCATGGACCATTCTCCTTCCGGACCGGTGAACCTTCTAGACCCTTCTAGAACCTCTCCGATGAAATCATCGGAAACTTTCCCAAACTCCGAAATAGGACTTTCCTTATATGAATCTTATTCTCCGGACCATTCCGGATCTCCTCGTGAGGATCCCATCCGAGACTCCGAACAACATTCGGTATCCCTACTAACATTCCATATCTACTAAACAACATCGAATCCTTAAGTGTGTCTTCCTACGGTTCGTGAATTACGCGGACATGACCGAGACACTTCTCCGATCAATAACCAATAGAGGAATCTAGAAATTCATATGGCTCCCAAATATTTGAACAATTACTTTGCGATCGAATGAACCACTTACATATGATACCAATTTTCCTTTGTCTCACGATAGTTTACTTATCCGAGGTTTTGATCGTCGGTATCTCTGCATACCTAGTTTAACCTCATTACTGATAAGTACTCTTTTCTCGTTCCCATGATATGTGATCCCTTGTGAGCTAGTCACATGCTTGCAAGCTAATTGGATGACATTCCATCGAGAGGGCCCAGAGTATATCTATCTATCATATGGATGGACAAATCCCACTCTTGATCCATGTGCCTCAACCCATACTTTCCGAATACTCAATGCCACCTTTATAGCCACCCAGTTACGGTGTGGTGTTTGATGTCATGAAAGCATCCTTCCAGTGATGGTGATTAGCATGATCTCATGGTCGAAGGAATTAGGTTACTATGTATCAGAAAGCTTATAGCAAACAAACTATTAAAATGACTTGATCTTTATGCTACGCTTATCTTATAGGAGTATGTCCATCATACCATTCTCCTAATGATATGATCTTGTTATTAACAACATCTCAATGTTCATGATCGAGAAACCACGATCATCTATTAATCAACAAGCTAGTATTACAAAGAGGCTTTACCAGGGACTCTAATTTAGTTTACAAATCACAAAAGTATTAATGTTTTCGGTTAATACTATTATAGAATGAATGTAAAAATTTATCATAAACACAAAGATATAATAATAACCACTTTTATTATTGCCTCTAGGGCATATCTCCAACATAAATTAGGATACCCATACCCTTTAATCTTGTTGAAATGCATGAAGCCTTTGAAAAGAATTTTGATTGGATTGTTCCTGAAAATTCTTTTGATGAAAGTAGTAAACCAAAGAGAGATGAGAAGGAATCCTCCAAAACCCATTTGGATGAGATACCTTTCATAGTTGAAGACTTTGCAAGTATTGATCTTAATTCTTCATTTGAAAATACTTGATTTCTTGCTTCTTGTGCCTAACTTAAAGGCGTTAAAGAAAAGTACTTGTTGGGAGATAACCCAAGAGTTTACTTGAGTATTGGAAGTTATTACTTCAGTAATGACCTCTCCTTATCCTTTTTGTTTGCTTTTTGTGCCAAGAATGACCTCTAATAAGAGGGAAGTAAGATTTGGGGAGTTGCTGTCCCGAAACAGATTTATGTCCTCCATCATAAATATTCGTGAGGAGGCTCTGTAAGTCGTATTAAGCTGAAAATTTATAAATAAATCCCCTAGTGTGTTATCTAACTTTCGTTAGTTCAAAACTTTTTGATTTGAGTAACAAAAGGTCTTCGAAAAAATCAGTTTCTACCTGTTGTTCTATTTTGATAGATTTCTGCCATTATTTGCATTTGCTTCTTATTGATTCCCTTTTGGGTTCTTTTTGAAGGAGTTGCTACAATAGCTTGTGTTTTTAGTGAAAAGTTTTGCTGTTATAAAGCTAATACTAAAGGTCTATTATCTTTTGAATAAACTAATATTGCTAATGAAGATTGTGTGAAGTTTTGTATGAAGGAAAAATTTCAGGTGTATAGAGAGGATGATGTAATGAGATGAAGAATGGACAAAAGCTCAAGCTTGGGGATGCCACCGCGGTGTCACCCAAGAAATATCCAAGAGGTACAAGCTGATACGTCGGAAACGTATCTATAATTTTTTATGCTCCATGCTTGTTTTGTATCTACTTTGCTTTACTTGTCTACACTTTGAGGTGTTTTTTACATGTTTTCTAGTACTAACCTATTAACAAGTTGCAATAGTGCTAGATGCCTGTTTTCTGCTGTTTTTGGTTTCATAAAAGTAGTAAAGAAATATTCTCGGAATTGGACAGGACAAAGGACAAAGTCAATAACTTTCTGTGGGGAACAAGAAGTCCAGAGGAGAGCCCGAGGGGCCGACCAGAGGGGCCAGACCCCCCTAGGCGCGGCCACAGGTGGGACCGTGCCAGGCTAGGGTTTGGTGTCCCTGGTCGCCGCCTCTGTCTCCCCCTTCGCCTATAAGAAGCCCCCGTTGCAGAAACCCTGAGTACCCGATCAGAAATCCACGAAACCGTCTGTAGCCGCCTCCACCATCGTCCCTAGATTGGGAGGATCTAAAGTTCTTCCCGGCACCCTGCCAGAGGGTAGATGATCTCGGAGGACTTCTCTCCGGTATGATTCGTGAGTAGTTCCACCTTGGACTATGGGTCCATCTAGTAGCTAGATGGTTGTATCTCCTCCTTTGTGCTTTCATGTATAGATCTTGTGAGCTCCGTTCATGATCAAGATCTAATCTATTTGTAATCATGCATGTTGTGTTTGCGGGGATCCGATGGATATTAAGATTATTATGTTGGTTTGATTAATGGTTTTATCTTTATGATTCTATCATGTCTGTGTTGTTTGTGATCTTGCATGCTCTCTGTTGCTAGTGGTTATCTTGGCCAAGTAGTTGCTAGTGACTCCAAGAGGGGGTATTTATGCTCTATAGTGGGTTCATGCGTCTAGTTTCCAAGGGAAGTGACAATAATCTCTTCGGTTGTAGATGTGATGTTGCTACTAGGGAGAAAACAACGGTCTCTTTTTCATAGAACATGTGGACTGTTTACCTTACACACTTTGCTTAAAGCAGTTGTCTGTTTCTTGCAACTTAATACTGGAGGGGGTTCAGATGATAACCTGAAGGTGAACTTCTAGTCATAGATGCAGTTGGATGACGGTCTATGTATATTGTTGTATTGCCCAATCAACTTCATAGGATCTTTTTGGATAGTAATTGCATTGTTATGCCTTGCTCAGTTCCTGTCAATTGCCCTGCTGTAATTTGTTTACCCTTCATCCAATGTTGTTTATCTAAGGAGAGCACCTCTAGTGAACTATGGACCCCGGTCCAATCTTTACCATTGATACAACTTCCACGGTTACTTGTTTACTTGCTACAAACCATTACCTTCCACACCATACGTTTAATCCTTTGTTACAACAAACCGGTGAGCTTGACAATCTCACTGATTCGTTGGGGCAAAGTCTTGAGTTTGTGTTGTGCAGGTCTCCGCGTTTCCACCAACACCTGTGTGACGTTTCCTTCCTCCTACTAGTTCGATAACCTCGGTTTCTTATTGAGGGAAACTTGCTGCTGTGCTGCTTAATACCTTGCTCTTGGGGTTTCCAACGAAGCATCCCACGACAAGTGGTGGGCGCCATCACAAGCGTCAAAGCTTGGGTATGACCAAGGCATCCCCTTCTTCATTAATAAATATCTCGGGTCTTTCTAGACACTTAGTTTTTAATGTTTCATGCACTGTTGTGTTGTTCTTGGAGCGTCTTAGTTTTCGTTTGCTTTGCTTAGTTTGTTTAGTTTGCTTGAATAAAGTAGTTTGGACCCCCGTTCTCGCTGTGTTGTTTCAAATAAGTTGATTGGTGTTGGAAATGGGTAGAAAGTTCTTTCTTGAAAGTGCAAGAGGAGCTTGCTTTGACTGTGACTTAGACTTTAGCATGTCATGTTAGGTGTTGTTTTGACCTTATGCCTAGTGATTATTGTTGTAGCATGACTTGTTCCAAACAATTGGGATTTCTTAGTGTGCCTTGAAATAATCATGCGTTGTTTTAGCATACAAAAGCATAATATTGTGGTATTCTCCTTCGATGCTTTGTTTGGGTTGACTTGGCACATGCTCACACCATGCTATGACTATGAACAAGTCACCATAGCCTCTATGATCATTTAGTCCTTGACTTGTAGTACCACTCTATGCTTTGATTAGTAATGTTTTGTCGCTCTGCATGATTATGGCCATTATTGCTCTCTTAGTTGGTCGCTCCCAGTCTTTTGCTAGCCTCCACTTGTATGAGTAAGCTTTACTCATGCTTCCAACTTCCAGGAAACCAAGTTATTCCAAAGTGTCCACTATAAATTCCTGTGGATGGTGTGTTACACCATTCCAAGTATATTCTTGTTTTCTTCTATCTTCCAATTAAAAAGTATTTTGTTATGTGAAAACTTAGTGATTAAAGCTCTCACGAACTTGATGGCACACTTTATATTTCTTTCCCCTAATAGACTTGAACCATTGTGTCATCTATGTTGTATATGATTGCACTTATATGTTGGAATTAGCAGAACCATGTTTTCATGGGGAACACTTTGAATATTGCACTTGTACTTTGTACACAGTTGATATCATGCTCTTTTGTCTATGGATGTCGTCGGTGTGAAATGAAAGGGGAGCTTGTAAGTCCATGGAGTTATGTATTTTGTGTTAGAGAAACGCCTGGGCCGCTATCCTAAGCCATGCCTAATCATGGTGGAAACTTGCAGCATCACCATAGTGACATCTATGAAGCATTCTTCTTATAAAAAAAGAGATTGAGAAAAAAGAGACATATCGAGAAAAGATGAAAGAGAGAAAAAAGCACCATATCCCATGGTAAATAAGAAGAATGCTAAGATTCTCATTGTCTGCCTGCCTTGTCATTTTGGTTATGGGAAAACTCCTATACCATGTACAAGGGGTACCCCGTTGGCGGTTCTCTATGATACACATGTACTTACTATGGCAAGAACTTGCAAGTAACTAAACTTGAGTAGCATAAGGAGCGGCCCTCGTATTCAAGGGACATGAGATTGCCAACTTATACTTTGTCAAGCATATACTCCATAGTTTGTTCACTTTAACCTTAATCACTTCAAGATGCTTATGATAGAGGCAATGAGGGCTGAAAGCTAACAAGGACCATAAATTTTGGAAGCTCTTTTTGAAACTTGAAATCTCTGCTTCCCTTTGTGAAGGGCCTTTCTTCCACTATTATATTGAGTCTCCACCTTCTACCTTCAGGCACCAGTTAAGAGAGCATAGTTGCCATTCTTAGTTCTATGTGTAGTGTCCCAAAACTTATTGATTGATGCATATTGTTGTATTACTTGTTCTTTTGCTATTTGTATCTAGTCACTCTTATGAACTTTGAAGGTGTCCTATGCATCTATTTGCTACTCCATGAGGGACAAGCTGAGTGCCACTATGCCATGTTTTCTGTATGTGAAACAAACAAACGTTTTTCAATGCATGTTATTCATGATCTTTGTTTGTAGCCTTTCATGTTGCATGCATAGTTACTTTTTCTTATTGTTAGAACTCCATCTTTCATGCTCATGTTTAGAGTTCTTTGATCCCAGCTTTCATAGCTTCCAAATGGTTTGATCTTGGTTTTGATGGTGCATGTCACCTCAAAAATTATTCTTTTTATCACTTACCTACTCGAGGACGAGCAGGAGTTAAGATTGGGGATGCTTGAAATGTTGGAAACGTATCTATAATTATTGATGATCCATGCTTGTTTAGTATCTACTTTGATTTGCTTTGTCCACACTTTGAGGTGCTTTTTATATGTTTTATGGTACTAACCTATTAACAAGTTTCCATAGTGCCAGTTGCATGTTTTCTGCTATTTTTGGTTCCAAAAAAGCTAGTAAGGAAATATTCTCGGAATTGGACAGGACAAAAGCCAAATTCAATATTTCACCGAGGAGAACACGGAGTCTAGAGGAGAGACGGATGGGCGCCACAGGGTGGTCACACCCTCCCAGGCGCGACCAGGGTTGGGCCGCGCCTGGGCAGTGTGTGGGCCCCCTAGCCGCCTCCCAGCCTCGCCTCTTCGCCTATAAGAATCCCCCGATGCCTAAACCCTAAGCACCTTATCAATATTCCATGAAACCGTCTGTAGACGCCGCCACCATCGTCCCTAGATCGGAGGGGATCTGAAGCTCTTCCCAGCACCCTGCCGGAGGGGAGATCATCTCGGAGGCCTTCTTCTTCATCATGCCAGCCTCCGGTATGAAGCGTGAGTAGTTCCACCTTGGACTACGGGTCCATGTAGTATCTAGATGGTTGTATATCCTCCTTGTGCTTTCATGTCTAGATCTTGTGATCTCCGTTCATGATCAAGATCTCATCTATTTGTAATCGTGCATGTTATGTTTGCGGGGATCCGATGGATATTGAGATTACTATGTCAGATTGATTAATGGTTTTGTCTTATTGATTCTATCATGTCTGTGTTGTTTGTGATCTTGCATGATCTCCGTTGTTAGTAGCTATGTTGGCCAAGTAGTGGCTAGTGACTCCAAGAGGGGGGTATTTATGCTCGATAGTGGGTTCATGCCTCTACTTAACCAAGGGAAGTGACAGAAATCTCTACGGTTGTAGATGTGCTATTGCCACTAGGGAGAAAACAACGGTCTCTTGTTCATGCAACAAGTGGATTGTTTACCTTACACACTTTGCTTAAAGCAGTTGTCTGTTGCTTGCAACTTAATACTGGAGGGGGTTTGGATGATAACCAAAAGGTGGACTTCTAGTGATAGATGCAGTTGGATGGCGGTCTATGTATATTGTTGTATTGCCCAATCGAATCTCATAGGATCTTTATGTCTAGTATTGCATTGTTATGCCTTGCTTAGTCCTATCAATTGCCCTGCTATAATTTGTTTACCCCACATGCCATGTGTGTTTATCTAAGGAGAACACCTCTAGTGAACTATGGACTCCGGTCCAATCTTTACCATTGATACATCTTCCATTGTTACTGTTTACTTGCTACAAACCACTTTCACCTTCCACACCATACAGTTAATCCTTTGTTACAGCAACCGGTGAGATTGACAACCTTACCGTTAGTTGGGCAAAGTCTTGAGTTTGTGTTGTGCAGGTTTCCACATTGCTTGCAACACCTTTTAGACGTTTCCTTCCTCCTACTGGTTCGATAACCTCAGTTTCTTACTAAGGGAAAACTTGCTAATGTGCTGCATCATACCTTGCTCTTGGGGTTTCCCGACGAGGCATCCAATGTCAACAACACGCTATCAAGCGTGGAGCAAGTCTCATGAACGATGTCATGTAAGGTTAGCCCAGGCCGCTTCATCCCACCATCCCTCAAGATCCAAAGTACACAAGAAGCAATCGACAACAAAAGCATCAACGCCCATAATGGCCATTGTGTTCTACTCGTGCTACAGATCTACATATAGACATGGATCTGATACCACTGTAGGGGTTCGTAGCATGGAAAATAAAAAAATTCTATCGCATGAACACACACAAGCCAAGATCTATCTACTAGATTGTAGCAACGAGTTGACAGAGTACTAACCCTCGAAGATCCAAAGCGGTTAACGTTTATTTGCTGATCTCAAGATAGCGTAGACGATACTTTTGACGTTGCGTTTCGGCAGCGCTCCTGTAGTCGGTCACACGTACGATACTCGATGAAGACCTTCCTCTCCCTTGTTCTAGCAGGCAGCAGAGGTTGTACCTCTCTCCTCGCGATTCTTTCAGCACGACGGCGTGGTGTCGGAAGTAGAGGGGAGATCCCGCAGGGCTTCGCCTAAGCCGGAGCAGGTATGGTGGAGTAGAGCAAGCCCCGGCGATCTAGGGTTTATAGGGCTAAGGTTTAGAGGTGGTTGGCAACTAGGGTTTAGCTAGTCGGCAACTGTTTAGAGGAGGATCTAGATCGGCCACAACTAGAGAGGGGGGCGGCGGCTAAGCTAGGGTTTCTTGTGTGTCCAAGGGGGGCGCCCTGTCACCATTGGCATCGAGGTGTATGAGGCACGGCATATCGCGGTACTCTTTGTAGGTTTGGGGAACGCGGAGCGCTGCCGAGGTAGTTTCATGGCCTCGCTGCTGCCCACGACCAGCTCCCCGCCGTCGGCCACGTTATCCGCCATCACCTCGTCCTGCGAAGGTCATAGCAACCATGTCGGGAGTTTGCTTTTCTTCTGGAGCGGTTTTTCGCTTTTGTGTTGCTGTTCCTCCGAGCTTGAGTTGCAACGGCCATTGCCGGCAGAGATCCGCGAGCATCATTGTCAGCAGCTGCGAACTCACTAGCCAACTGAATCATCTGGTTCAAGTCAAGCTGGTGATTGTCCTACAAGCGCTTCAGCTTATGTCGGAGCAACGTGCCCCTTTCCAACCCATCGATGAAGGCGGCCATGGCGGTCTGAGCGTGCACTCCTGCGCATGAGTTTTTCATATCCAGCCAGCGGGAGAGGTAGGCACGAGATGTCTCGTCTTTCTCTTGCACGCACCACTGTAGGTCGCCAACAGTGCAAGGACGTTTGTATGTACCCTCGAAGTTCTTGGTGAATGCTTCTTGCATGTCCAACCAATTGTAGATGGATTTTTCCGGCAAGTCATCAATCCATTGATGGGCTGTGCCCGCCAACATTAATGGGAGGTACTTGACGGCAACATTGGGGTTACCCCCGGCAATGTCTACCGTGTTGCCGTAATCCTGCAACCATGTAGCTGGCTTAGCAGTGCCGTCATAGGGCTTGATGGTCTTGTCAATCCGGAAACCTTTGGGGTAAGTTGCGGACCGTATCGCAGGTCCAAAGCAACGTGGTCCCAGGTATGGTCCTTCCCGGGCCTCGTGGATCTTATCTATCCGCGAACGTGCATCGTATGGCTCCGGGTTTCTTTTCTTCTTGTCAATAGGGGATGGGATGCGTGAATGACGTGGGCCCCCTCCGCCATGGTGACTGCTAGGTGGTGACGGAGGCGGAGGTGGCGGTGGGTTAGCCTTCTTGATATTACCCTCCTGTGACGCCTCACACCTGTCGTGATTGCTTGTCGGATGCGGAGGTTCATGGCGCGACCTGCACTTGTGTCCCTAGTTGCGCTCTCCGTCATGACGGGTCTGCTCCGCATTATCGCGGATGACGATGCCGCTCTGCCTTGGCGGGGGCATATCCGTATGGCGGTGAGCCTTGGGGTCTTTGCGATGTCAGGGGGAGCGGGGCGGTGGCGATGGGGACAAGGTTGGGACTTTTCTCTGTGGTCGGAGGATACGGGGATAGCATCCTTCCTGTTGCGCGCATCCCTCCGTCTTCGCTCTGATGAACCCGTCTGAGACCCGACATCAAGAGGAGATCTGTCCCTTGGCGGCTTATACTGGCTAGACTGGCAAAGCGCTGGGTCAGACTCAAGCCTCTGAGAGGTGGCCTTTTCCTGCCGCTTTACTGCCTTGGACACTAGGTCATAGACCTGGTCCACCGCCTTGGGCGATCTATCCTGCTCTAGAAGGGTCTTGGCGACAGCGAGGTTGAGAAGAGGAGTGGGCATCACCTGCCTGCCTTCACTATCAATGTATGGCTTGGCTTGTGCCAGCTTCGGGGGAGCCCATCCTAGGTTTCGCCGTACACCAGGATCGTTGATGACGCGAGCTGGAGCTTTCTTGGCCTTCTGCTGCTGCAGCAGAGTCTTGTACTTGGCCTCCATTGCTCTAGCTTTCTCTATGGATTTCTGCGTGTTGATCAGATCTCGATCTAGCTTAGCGCCTTGCTCCGCGATGGCCTGCGCTTCCTCCAGCAGCTGCTGACGCTTCTCGTCAAGCTGGGTCATGTTCCGGATATGAGCTACAGTCAGTGACTCGATGAGGAGATTGTCGTACATCACTCTATTAGCTGGAGTAACTTGGGCAGCAGCAGACGTAGATGCTGGAGGCGGCAAGTTTGCGGTGTTGTTGTTGCTCGGGCCGTTGCCGAGTTCCTGCGGCTATTGCACTGGGTTAGGCGGAGGGGGCATGACCTTTGCACGATCATTATCGGCAGCAACAGGTGGTCCCTTCCCTTTGTCCAGAGCTGTAGGTGGAGCTCGTCCGGGTTGATCTTCATCCATCACCGTCACAATGGTGACGAACACCTCTCAAGACGTGACGGCGTTGTTGGCTTGCTCGTCGCGCGTGTACTCCTCCTCCATCTCCTGCATGGCAGAGTCCATCTCTTCTGGACTGAAGTCTATATCCTCTGAATCTACACTAAAGTCAGCGTATAGCGCGTCAATCATAGAGTCGGAGGGTGCCAGGGCTTCCTCGATGACGGGGGGTGGAGGTGCAATAGCAGCGACGATGACTGGAGGTGGTGGTGCAACTGCGACGATGGCGGCCGGAGGCGGTGGTGGTGGTGGCTGAATCGGAGGGGCTCCGTTAATGAGCGCAAGCGCTGTCTGAGCCGCCGCTTCAGCCTCCGCGTAGTTGTTGACGGTGTTTACCATGATTTCAAAGGTAAGACGTCCCGAAGCCTACTGCCGCCTTAGAGAATGTCGGAGAAGCATGCCATGGTCTAGTCCTTCCACAAAGTGATACATGGCATCATCATTGGGGTAATGTGCCAGGTCGGCCCGTATACGGAGCCACCTGTCAAGGTAATCGCGGGGTTTTTTGCCCTCTCTCTGAATGCAACACGCCAGATCGAAGATGGTAACCACGCCGATGAACTTGGATCTCTGCTGTCCAGACGCACAGACGAAGCCGGCGGACTTGCAGTGATCTTCCACCTTTATGTCCTGCACAGGGGCGGTTTGGGTGGGCCTTGAATTTTTCCGATCTTTGTCGGCAAACTCCAAAGAGAGATCCGACATCGATCCTTCCGCGAACGTATCCTGCCCGTAGGCGGTCCGTGTGGGTCTTGATGCTCCTCCGACTCCCAGGGAACTAGTGCCCGAGTCGGTTTCGCCGATGAAGAGGTGGATGTCTCCGATAGGAACGATCGAACACCGCATAGGGTTCGTCTTCGCCGGGATCTAGAACTCGTCGGGAGGGACGATTGGAACGTTGCCGGAGAAGAGAACGCGACTGATGGCTACGGTTTCGCTTATTCCCATGAAGATCTTGGTCCTCGCCCGCTGAAGAGCCTGAAGCGCCTCTTGCCCCACGGTGGGCGCCAACTGTCGTGGTATTGCCGACGAGTATGCCATGGAGGGGTCCTCACAGTGCGTATTTAGAGACGTGGGGGAAGGCGTACAGTTGACGGGTACGAGGTAACATAGCTTACCCAGGTTCAGATCCCACGACGATGGCGGAATCCTACTCCTGCTATAAATCTCTATAATGGCAATACGCCGAGTTACAGAGATAGGTTCACTGTGCGAGGTATGAGTTAATTGGTGCCTTAAAGGCTCCCATAGGCCCGACTTATATAGTCTCCAGGTCCTAGGGTTACAGGGAAAAGTCCTAGCCGGACAGGTTATAGAGTCCTACACCGTCTATTACTAGTCTAGCGTGTCTTGTACTCCAAGGCTCCGGGTACGCTGGTGACTCCACCATAGCCTTCCTTTATCCGGCATGGGCCTCCCTTCTGGATCCATCTACCTAGGCCGCCTAGCAGGCCATGGGCCATGCTACCAACTGTGGGCCACCTGGGTTATCCGGATAAGAGACATGCTATGAGGATACCCATATAGCATATCCCCAACACGCCCTACCCCTCCTTTTATAGGTGGGGAGGCGCCAAGGGGGTGGGAGTCCTCCCCCAACTCCACTTCATGTGGTCGGCGCAAGGGAGAGGGAGGAATCCTCCCTTAGGTAGGATTCCTTCCCTCCCTCCACTTGGAAACCATTGTCCCAGTTTGACTTTTTCAAACTGGCTTTTTGTCTTTCAAACTAGAGTTTGATTTCTCTCTTCCAAGTGACCTAGGACATGATGCAACCATTCCACTTTGTCATGACACATCCCTGTACCCTTCCCCCTCCGGATCGGTGGACCTTCTAGACCCTTCTAGAACATTCCGGTGAAAACACTGAAACCATTCCCGAACTCCAAAATTGGACTTTCCTTATATGAATATTATTCTCCGGACCATTATGGATCTCCTCGTGATATCCTGGATCCCATCCGAGACTCTGAACTACATTCGGTCTCTTTACTCACATTCCATATCTACTAATCAACATCGAATCCTTAAGTGTGTCTCCCTACAGTTCGTGAATTATGCAGACATGATCGAGACTCTTCTACGATCAATAACCAATAGAGGAATACATAAATTCATATGCCTCCCACATATTTCTACGATTACTTCATGATCGAATGAACCATTTACATACGATACCGATTTCCCTTTGTCTCGTGATACTTTACTTATCCGAGGTTTGATCGTCGGTATCTCTACATACCTAGTTCAACCTCGTTACGATAAGTATTCTTTACTCATTCCTATGATATGTGATCCCTTGTGAGACTGTCACATGCTTGCAAGCTAATTATATGAAATTTCACCGAGAGGGCCCAGAGTATATCTATCAGTCATATGGATGGGAAAATCCCACTCTTGATCCATGTGCCTCAACACATACTTTTCGAACACTCAATGCCACCTTTATAGCCACCTAGCTACAAAGCGGTGTTTGATGTCATCAAAGAAACCTTCTAGTGATGGTGATTAACATGATCTCATGGTCAAAGGATTTAGGTTACTATGTATCTGAAAGCTTATATCAAGTGAACTATTTTGAATGACTTGATCTTAATGCTACGCTTATCTATAGGAGGATTTCCATCACATCATTCTCCTAATGATATGACCTTGTTGTTAATAACATCTCAATGTTCATGATCAGGAAACCATGATCATATATTAACCAACAATCTAGTTTAACAAGAGTCTTTACTAGGGACTCTTACATGTTTACAAATCACACAAGTATTAATGTTTCTGGTTAATACAATTATAGTATGGTATGTAAACATTTATCATAAACATGAAGATATGATAATAACCACTTTATTATTGCCTCTTGGGCATATCTCCAACATTATTTGTTTACGAATTCCTCACTTTTTTGTTTTGGAAAATCAAAGATACTTTTAACTAAAAGAGTGAAATTTTTAATTTATCCTAGGTAACTATACACAAACGATCAACAACCACAGCCCCATCGTCACAGGCCTAGTTCTTTTGGCGGCTTCTTTGAGAAGCTTCCCTACCACCAGCTTTCTGGGGAAGCTGGTTCAAAAAAATTACGGGGCTTCCAAAGTGTGTAAGACAAAACTAATTTGGAAGCCTCACAAAAATTTTGAACCGACTTCTCTAGGAAGCTGGGGCTAGGACAGCTTCTCGGAGAAACTAACATGCGCAATGTTGAAAAAATATAAAGATAAAAAGGTAAGTTGTTGGGTTCTCGTATCCGTATAGGACATAGAGTTGTTGATATGCCACAATGATAGATGCATATTAACATTTATGATTTACAACAAATGTATTTTTCTATTATTATTGATAGAGTACATCATATGGCAATCATCGTGCTACCCATGGAACCAAGTCACACTATTCCCACAAGTGAAACTAAGGTGAATTCATTCTATCACCTGTCCTCACTTAGCCCTCACTTGAATGGGATCTTTCTTGAGCCAAATGCATATCTTATGACTAGGTCCATACCCATGATCATGATGCCAAGAGGAGATGCAAAGGTTATCGAAGGAGCCAAGACACTCAAGTAAGAAGCATGGAACAGAAGATGAAAGAAGTTGCAAGGAAACCGGCACCAGAACCTGCTCGCCGGACCCATAACCGGACATTCGGGTCAGATCCCGACATCGCTGATCGATCCACAGAACCGAACCATCCTCCGTCAAACCTGAGTTGCAAACCAGTGCCTAGACCATCCTGCCAGTCCACACGCCGAACCAACCAGTGCATCAACCGGCACCGCTGAACTTACCGTCAGATTCGCCTGTCTATGCACAGATTTGGGTTTGAGGCCCTGAAATATTCTCCCTACCTACCACTTCGCCCCTAATACTATAAATATCCCCCTTTGGCTCAAATATGAGATTATGATGATTTTGAGTTGAATTTGCTTAGCCTCCACTTTCCATAGCGGGACCTCTCTATAGATCTAGATCTATACTAATGGTTGTACAATGTCCTCCCCGTTTGATTCAGATATTTCTATCGTGTGCTCTAAATTGTGTTGATCTCTCCCTTTGGGTTTATATCAACCGCAATATCTTCACAAGAATATTATATCCACTCTAAGGATATCTTTCCATCGTGGATCTCTATCGAGCGGTCTCTTCCACATGGATTCTACCGAGTTGGTGATTCGAGCCAACAAGGAAAAAATAAACCATGCGTGTGTTGAGTTTGTATCTTTACGACCACCGCGGGGCAACCAAGATCCTCCTCACCGCCACCACCGCAAGAACCAAGTGAAGCAATCACAAGACAGAGCGCCACAACAACAGTCCTGATCATGATAATGGAAAGTTTGGGAAGCTCATGTTTTTATTCCAAAGTTTAAGGGAGAAGAAAATGTAGATGAATACATTGAATGAGAACTGAAAGTGGGTAAAACCTTCCAAGTCCACAATTACTCCGAAGAGAATAAAGCAGCAACGATATCTCTAGTGTTTGAGGATAATGCCAACGAAGCAAGTGATTTATGCAAGGTTCGTCCCGAGCATTATCGACAAGAGATCTTCGACAAACTCCAAAATTTTAAGCAAGGTACAAAGCCAATTGAAGAGTAATAAAAGGAAATGGAAATGACCATGATGAGAGCATATGTGAAAGATCTCGAGGAGAAAACAATAGCAAGATTCCTTAATGGTTTGATCTGCCTCATGGCTCTGAAATTTGCCATCTTTCTCTGCATTTAAACATTGTTTTTAGTCAAGCAATTGACAAGAAACTCTCAGTCCTTGCCACTAATGACTAATAATTGCAAAGATATGCAAAACCTTGCTTTAAATTATGTTGTGCAGGAAATCACGGGTTTTAATGCGAAATCAGAAGTCATAATGAAGGAATTAGAGGAAATCCACATGTCCAAGTAATTGGGAAGCATATTCTAGGCGTCAATGCGCGTAATGACCATAGATACAGGTAGGGCCCGCTCGTACCTCCTGCCCGTACGGGGTGCTAACGGCTTTGTCTTTAAACCCTAGAACTTTTGTGAAGACGCCTATATATTTTGAGGCTTTATCCACCGTCTAGAGAGCCGCCATTCTTAGATTTCATCACAACACCACCAAAGGAGATCCACACCATTGTTCATCCATTCCACCATCCATCCCTTTACTAGCCATAGCCATTACTTTGTACTTTAGATCTCCTTGCAATTTGGTGACCATTGTAAGAATATTCGATTTCAATCTAAGTATTTTGCATAATGTTTTCTATCCTTGATCTATTTGTTATGAGTGAGTAGTCCTCACGGGCTGCGGGTTGAGGAGAAACCTCGCAGCAATTATGTGCATCTAATCATGGGAATATTGTATTTTGTTTGCAATTGAGATTTGTATCTTTTGTTTTTTGTCTCTTGTCTCAATCTGTGGACTTGATACCCAAGATCCCATAGATTGATAAAGGCTTGAGGTGAGAAACTTGGCTAGTGGCGATCTCATAGGAACCCTAGTGACAGAAAGGGTAGTACGGTCTTCGCTTAGCGACCCATTTGGGGTCACAACAACATCGCCACTTAATGCTTTAATCTGTGTTCTTCACTTAATAATCCTTTGCAGCCCGTAGCTTTGGTGTGCACTCGGTTTGATTAAAAGGCTATTGCTATGCTCGCTGCATCACGGGGGATTTAGTATACTAGGATGTGTTTCCCACAAGATATTATCTTTGTTCAAACATTACACATGGCTATGCTTATTATTATCTTTTATCCCATATGATGTGCAGCTGCAGGTGGATCTTCAACCCTGGCCTATCTCCATCCATTGATTCAACCCACTATAAAAAGTAAAGTAGATTGGTTCAATAAACTAAGGTAAAACAAAGAAACAAAGTCTTGTAGACGTGTCCTTTTTTATTTCCTTTTAGCATTGCTTTCCAAGGTTATATTAAACCTAGGTCTTCTAGGGAAAAAGCTATTATACTACATCAGTGAATCCAGATCGAAGGTATCATAGCCCAATGCAGAAAATTATTAATTTCCAGCCTTACAAGACCATCATCGAGCTACTAAACCAAGCCACCAAGGCTGAGCGGCACATGCAAATGGAAACCGCATACAATAAAACCAAGGCATACTTTGCTTTCATAAATGCAACCGCAAATGCCTCCACCAAGCCAACAAATCGAGAACCAAGCTCATACAAGCAAAAGAACAAAGACTCCAATGGTATCAATCTCCAAGACAACAATGGAAAATAATCAAGTCAGTTGCTAAAAGTATGGAGGAAAAGGGCACACGTCCTATGAGTGCATCAACACACGAATTATGTTCGCAGATGAACATGGTAACATCCTCTTCATGAGTAAAGGAGAATATGAAGCATTGACACATGTTGCTCTCTCAAAGGAAGTAGCCATGAATTAAGAATAATAACTTTTGTGAGAGCATGATCCAAGGACCTTCACTAATCATCACAGAGGTTTTGACAACTAACTCGCTCCCAAGAGAGAAAAAAGCTTCAACATCTTCCAAACTCGAGCCGGAATTGATGGCAAGTCTATAAATGTGATCATCGATGGACGTAGTTGCCACAAACTTGCCAGCACCAAACTTTTCAACAAACTCAACTTATAATACATGAAGGATCCTTGTATATATCATGTCCAATGGATTAGTGATAATGGAACCATCAAGATACACCTCAAAGTCCAAGTCTCTTTCAAGATTAGTCCTTATGGAGACACCGTCGAATGTGATTGCCAATGACGGTTTGTCACATGATACTTGGAAGGTGAAAGGGCATTTCCTATCCTAAGTGGTTTTGATGATAACACACGTGTCGGACTAATCGTTTGCTAAGTATGTTTCAGGGTTTTATTATGGATAAGTCATTCGCTTCCCCTCTAAAAGGACCATATCAAGACACAGTTTTTCCTAGGTATTTTGCTTGAGTCATAGGAGAACCGTACTATTAAGAGGGGTTCCGCATCGGAAAGTTTGGGTGGAATTAACTCCGTTTTGCAACCCTGCAAGCTTTCCCAATGGTTGAGGTTTTAAAGGTATATCTCTCCTTGTTTCCACAGCCTGCTGGTCAGTGACAACCTGTAGTAACGGAAGTTTCTTCCGGTACTACCGCTTGCCACCGGTAGTACCGCTTGGCGGTACCGCGTGATCCCGTGCGTGCAGGAGAGCCTCATATCCTCTCCTGGATCATGCCGTACCACCAAGTCGGTACTACCGTTCCCACCGGTAGTACCGCTCTAACCTTCCGGTACTACCGCTCGACGGTAGCACCGCTCATGTTGATCAGTTGATACCGGTGGATACAGTAGGTCTGGCACTCAGCCTGGCCACTCCCGGTACCTGACCGGTAGTACCGGTTGCATACGGTACATACGTACCGCTTCGGTCGAGCTGCATCGGGAAGATTCTCCTTGAGGGCATAAATAGGCCTTTCTTCTCCAACGAGAAGCTTGCCTCTTTCATCTCTCCCCTCTATTGTTCTTGAGCTTTAATTTCACTAGATCTACCCCCAAAGTGCTCCAATCTCCTTTATACTTTGGGATTTGGTGGAGGAGGTCTAGATCTAGGGTTTCACCAAAGCAAAGTTGATTCCCCCTCGTTTTCCTTCGTGGATATTGTTACTCTTGCTTCTTTGAACCCTAGACGGAAGAGGTTGGTCTCGGAGCTTGGGCATTGGTTGTAAAGCTTCGGGATCGTGTTGGGAGATTCCAAGTGTTGTGGAGATCTACTCAACAAGTTTGTAAAGGTTCTGGTCGCCACCTTGAAGGCCACCGCATAGTGGACCGTGTGCTTGCCTTGTGGCGGGTGCATGGGAGAATAGGGTGAGGCCTTTTGTAGCGCTGGTGGTCTTAGTACCGCCCACCCCTCCAACGGAAACGACTTCCCCTCAAAAGGAAGGAACTTCGAGAAAACATCTCCGTGTCAACTTTCGGTGACTTCTATCCTTTAGTCCCTTATTGTTGCTTGATTGCTTGTTTGTCATATAGGTTCTCTCACGTAGTTGCATATCTAGAGAACCTACTTTGTGTCCAGCCTTAAAATTGAAAAGAAGTTAAAAATTGAGTAGCGCCTATTCACCCCCTCTAGTTGCTTAAACCAATCTTTAAGAAGGCCATAGAAATATGATAGAGGAGATACACATGATTGATGCACCAACCACTACTCCTTCAAGTGGAACAACAAATCCTTTGTGCTCCCACCCACGATGCCAAACCAAATCATTGCCTCCAATGCAATAAGCCTACCCAATATACCACAAGAAAAGGATCCTTGTGAGATGAGTGCCAAGAGAGCAAAGCTGACATAGGTATGCCCAATAGGTACTCACCCTTGGCCTATCCAGTTAGCCTAGCTACATGCCCACATGATGATCTGCTGAGATCCCTGAAGCCCATGAAGATTCGGGTGATGTGAAGCCCATAAGGACACCGGCTCCTGGTGAAGCGCGAAAAGCAAGAAGAAACTTTTAAACTAGGAAAGCTTAGAGGTAGACTCCTGAAAGGATCGCATGGGCACCTAGAGGGGGGGAATAGGTGCTACTTCAAATTTTCTTCTTTTTCAAATTAAGGTTTGGCAATAAGGTAAATTCTCTAGATAATGCAACTATGGTGAATTTACCTATATGACAAATATGCAAGAGATAACACAACACAAAGTAGTAACAAGTAAGTAAGGTGCGGTAAAGGATAGAAGTAACCGAAAAGTGGACACGGAGACACAAGGATTTGTTTCCCGTAGTTCCTTCCTTTTGACGGGAAGTACGTCTACGTTTGGAGAGGGGGTGGTTTCAAACCACCAACGCCACGAGAGGCCTCCCTTGTTCTCCGATGAATCTCAGCCCAACGGGATCGATTCACCTTCCATTATATCGGCAACCTTCAAGGTGGAAGCTGGCATCGTTACAAGTTTGGGGAACACATCCACAACTTAATCGGAGGCTCCCAAATACAAGCAAGCTGTCAAAGCAATCAAAGACAAGCTTGTAAGAACAAAAACAAGAACTAGGGTTTCCAACAAAACACTAGAGCAAAGGGGGGACCTCAATGAAATGAGGGGGAAATGAAGATCTCTTTTGGTGAAGTAGTCGATCGGGGCCTCCTCCTTCGATTCCCCAAAGATCAAGGACTTTGGGTGGTTGGATGAGGAGATCTTGAAGATTTGAGTGGCTCCAATGGCTCCAATGGTGGGCAATGACTTTAATGTGTTGAGAAATTTGTCCCAAGGTAGGTGGAGGGGTATTTATATCCGTCCACGAAATATATGGCCATTGGAGCATTTAATGACCGGTAGTACCGGTACTCAAGCGGTAGTACCGCTTGCATGCGGTACTACCGTTCCAGTACCGGACCAGGTACCGGAGGTGTCTCAGTTCTTCAGTATTCTTCAGTCTTTGGGCGGTATCGCCCTTGCGGTACTACCCCCAAGCGGTAGTACCGGGGGTAGGAAGCGGTACTACCGGTTCAGGCGGTAGTACCGGTCCCAAGTACCGCTTGGTACTGACCAAAATGGAGAGGGGTGGGTGCTAGTCAGTATGCCACGGTACTGACGAGCGGTACGACCGCCTCAAGTGGTAGTACTGCTTGTACCAAGCGGTACTACCGGTTGGGCCGGTAGTGCCGCTTCGTGGTACCGGTGGGTACTGACTAGCACGCACCCTTATCTCTTTTGATCAGTGCCAACCGGTACTGGAACCGGTAGTACCGGTGTCAAGCGGTAGTACCGGTTGTAGGTCCAGTACTACCGGTTGACACAGAAGTTTTTGCAAGGGGAATTGTTATGCCATAACTTGTGCCTCCTTTTATCAATCCTGTGATAAACTTAGTACACAGTTAAATCGATAAGTGTATTGTTATCAAACATCAAAATCAGAGGGATAGAAAAATGCTCTTTCAATCTCCCCCTTTTTGGTGTTTGATGACAATACACTTTTGCAGGATGATTTTAACAATAGGCATATGATATTTGTAAAATAGAGAAGAGACTCCCCCTAGATGTGTAGAAACAAACCTCCCCCTCTATTTTACAAACCCAACATGGGTACACAAGTATGGATACTAGCGTTTGAAAACATACCTTTGCACAAAACATGTGATGAGGAATATATAGACAATAGATACTGCATAACATCACAAGATGGATCCAATGAAATAAACCACATAGTCGCATAAGATGGATCCAACCACATAGTTTCACATGACATAACATAAACCACATAGTCTCACACATAAAATAGAGAGAAATCAAAGTTCACAAGCAATAAAAGGATCAAAGAGAAGAACGAGCTTGTGACTTCCCATGCAACACCCGTGCCTAAAGTGCAACTTCTCCCCCTTTGGCATCAAGACGCCAAAAAGGGACAAGTGCAGAGCTACCGTCCCAAAAGTCAATCATCATCCTCCTCCTCCTCCTCATCCTCAAGGTCCTCCTCATCCTCATACGTAGGTGGGGCGCGGTGCGAGGAAGAGACATCATCGTCCCAACGGCTGTGCTGAGAAATCCACTGATCTTCTGGAGTGATGTTGTTCTCGGATCCCTCGGAGATGGTCAACCCTTGAGCAGACATCAGTTCCTTCTGACGAGCACAGGCTTTCTTTCCATACACGTGCGCCTCACATGCGCTTCTGGTTGTCAACCTGGAAGCAGAAGATCTTCTTGAGCTTGACCTCCATCCTTTTGGCCCAAGAGGGCTTGGCGTTCTTGCGGCGAGAGACAACATAGTCAGTGTCATGACCACTGTCAGCATGCTCAGAGTCATCCTCATCCTCATCCTCCTCACCTGCCTCAATGCGAGGTTTAGCATGTGTCTTGATCTTGAGTGCCTTTGGCTTGTGCACAACGAGAGAGCGAGTGGAGAGCGTCCTAGCAATGACGGGGCACTTGGACACAATGAGGGCCATAATGTAAGGAGCAAATGGTGGAACCCTCCGAGTGTGTGCGGCAGCAACCATTTCATTCCAAATGAAGTTTGTCACATCAAGAGGTTGGCCTGATTCTCTGTTGAGGAAGGTGTTGAACAGCAAGTCAACGGAGAACCCATGTATCTCGTCCTTGTGCCCGCACGAGGAGCAACAGTCTCACGGAAAATGCGATGGAGAATGTCATATGTGGGGAGGAGATCCTTGATCTTGCCAGCAACCCCACGGCCTCGAATATACAAAGGAGTGAGAACATCCTTTTTGGAGGGATGCTCCCGCATGTGACAGCGGAAACCACAAGGAACGTCCCGGGCGCGGTCCTCATACCCCAAGATGGCAGCAAACTCCGCAAGTGTAGCTTCCTTGACAGCACCTTGAGTCATCCAGGTAATCTTCCGATTGCGGCCATTGTGGAAGTGTGTAGTGGCATAAAACTGGCAGATGAGTAGGGGATCATAGTCATACTAGAACTCCATATTGGGGAACATGCCAAGGTTTGAGCAGATTTCCTTAGCTTTAGCAAAGTAGTCATAGTTCTTGTCAATGTGTCCCATGTCAAGCCACTGCTGAGGCACCACCAGCTGGGTATTGGTCAAAAGAACCTCATGATACACATGCTCTTGGAAGTCATCATAGAAAAGACTGTCTGCCCTAGACTCGCTCCTGTTGCGGGAGTATGCATTATCCACCCGGAGAGCCCTAAAGTATGACTCAGAGATGTCTGAAAGTTTCTTTGGCCCAGATGGCCCAGAGCTGAGACTCTTGGTACGCCCAGTGGAAGGGGACGAGAGGGAGGGGCTCTGCCACGCCCAGCTGAGCGCTTGGTAACCCCTTCACGGCCCCCACGACCACCTCGATTGGTAGGCAACTTGGAATGGTGTCTTGGCTGTGGCATAACTTCTTCCTCAGACTCAGTCTCTTCCTCAACAATCTCACGGTCAGACTTGGAGCGCTTGCGTGCACCCCAAGAACCACCTGCATCTGTGAAAGCACGAGGGAGGATAGCAAGGAGATAAGGACACAAGAATCAAGAAGGAAAAACCAAGAGAATCTACAATTTGGGCAGAACAATGTGGTCAGAGTGGACCGGTACTACCGGACCTGACGACCGGTAGTACCGCTTGCAAGCGGTAGTACCGGAAAAAGTTCCGGTACTACCGGTTGAGCGGCACACAAGTTGTCAGATCTGATGGGAACGGCCCAAATTGACGGTATGAACTGCTAAATTTAAGATTCTACGTGGTAACAAGGAATAATATGGCAGTACAACCTTGCAAGTAGTCAATTTCTCCACAAATCTAAGCCAAAACCTAGATCTAATGGGGAAATCAAACAAGAAAAGAAGGGGCGGTTGTACCGGGATCCATGGCGGTGGAAAGTAGTGGGAGCCCTCCAAGAGGCCGAATCCAAGGAGAATCCGGAGAGAGGATGGCACGGCAGGGCTCCGGTGGCTTCAAGATCTCCGGTGGCGGCGCAGGTTTGAGTGGAGGACGTGGGAAATAATGAGGCACTAAGGGGTGCCTCTCCCCACGCGTCCAATATATACCTGGAAACCATCAACCGGTAGTACCGGTTGTTGGAGCGGTACTACCGAGCGGTAGTACCGGTTCCACGACCGGTAGTACCGGTGACCGGTAGGACCGGACGTGTGGGTGGTAGTACCGTTCCTGGAGCAGTTCTGCCAGGAGACGACCTGGGAACTTCCCAGGTCCGGTAGTACCGCTCGCACATCCGGTAGTACCGGTCCCATCTGAGTCCAAAGCCAGGGATCAAGGATGATTCTTGTGCAGATAGAGAGAGGGTTCTCGTGAGGGAGTACGGAGGCTTGGGTTAAGACAAGTGAGCTGAGAAGCACATGCACTCTAAAAACAATGGAAGAAACAAATAAATACCAAACTAGAGTGCATGAGACTAAGAATGATGATGACAATTCAAATAGATGACAATCATGAGTGAAGACCAATTCAACTAGGTGACAAACACGAGTAAGCACATCAACCTCTCAATTGAGAGGGGGCGGTGGCCTAGGCCACCATATTTGAGTATACTCGGCTTGGCACCACGAAGATGTATCTTGGGTCCATTACCGGAACTCATCATTGAGCTCACATATCACAAAATGATATTAAGAGGAATGATTTTTGTTTAATTTGCGCATAATGGGGGGAGGGATAGTCCAATCAATTAGGACTGCACTCCCCCTATGTCCATGCCTACACCTAAACCAAACATGGGTCGAGTATTAGGTGAGAGTGCAAGATAATCAAGTCAAACTCCTAGAATCTACGATATTTAGTTCATTCCTCAAGTAGCAAAACCTTGCTTCATCAAGTGGCTTCGTGAAGATATCGGCAAGTTGATCTTTGGTTGATACATAGGATAGATCAATATCACCTCTAGCAACATGATCTCTAATAAAGTGATGTCGAATCTCAATATGCTTTGTCCTTATGTGATCCACCGGGTTGTATGCAATCTTGATGCCACTTTCATTGTCACATAGAAGAGGCACTTTGTCACAATGGACACCGTATTCCTTTAAAGTTTGCCTCATCCATAGCAATTGGGTGCAAGCACTAGCAGCAGCAACATACTCGGCTTCGGCGGTGGAGAGAGATATACAATTTTGCTTCTTAGAAGACCAACATACCAAGGACCTACCAAGGAATTGGCAAGCCCCGGAAGTTGATTTTCTATCATCCTTGTCTCCCGCCCAATCCGAGTCCGTGTATCCACAAAGAATGAATGTTGAGCCTTGAGGGTACCAAAGACCATAAAATGGGGTATGAACTAAATATCGAAAGATTCTCTTGACCACCATTAAATGGCTTTCCTTAGGAGCCGCTTGATATCTTGCACACACACCTACACTCAACACAATATCGGGTCTAGATGCACAAAGGTAAAGCAAAGAACCAATCATAGACCGGTATACCTTTTGATCCACATCTTTACCATTTGGATTTTGTTCTAGATGAGTCTTTGTTGCCATGGGAGTTGGGGCTCCATTCAAATCTTGCATTTTGAATCTCTTGAGCATATCTTGAGTATACTTGGCTTGATTGAAGAATGTTCCTCCTCTAACTTGCTTGATCTCAAAGCCAAGGATCCGGAACCTACTAGTCATAAGCTTTGAGAATTCATCATTAAAAGCTTTGTTAGATGAGCCAAAGATAATATCATCAACATAGATTTGGCATACAAAAAGCTCCCCATTAACCCTCTTAGTAAAAAGAGTGGGATCGATTTTCCCAACCTCAAAGCCACAGTCAAACAATAACTCTCTAAGGTGCTCATACCACGTGTGTGGGGCTTGCTTGAGCCCATAGAGCGCCTTATCAAGTTTGTAGACATGGTTTGGGAAGTTGGGGTCCTCAAATCCCCGGGGTTGCTTAACATATACCAATTCATTTAAAGGACCATAAAGGAATGCACTTTCTACATCCATTTGTTGCAACTTAAAGTTATGATGTGCCGCATAAGCAAGAAGGATACGGATGGACTCAAGGCGAGCCACGGGTGCATAAGTCTCTCCATAATCAATGCCTTCAATTTGGGAATAACCTTGTGCAACCAATCTAGCCTTGTTCCTTACTATAATCCCATGCTCATCTTGCTTGTTCTTGAATATCCACTTTGTTCCAATAACATTGCGGCAATCTTTTGGCTTCTCAACTAACTTCCACACTTTGTTTCTCTCAAAGTTGTTGAGATCTTTGTGCATAGCTTCTAACCAATCTGAATCTTCAAGAGCTTCCCACACTTTCTTTGGTTCAATCATGGAAATGTGAGCTTGATGTTCACTGAACCTCTTCAATTGTGCTCGTGTGGAAATTCCTTTCCTTAGATCTCCAAAAACATTTTGGAGGGTGTGGTCTCTTATTTCCAACATTATTTCCTTTCTAGCTTCGCGACGAGCGTGGATCTCCTCATTGTTTCTTGGAGGACCCTCTTCATCATTTTGATCCTCGTCTTGACCATCAACTTGACCTTGATCATCATTGGATTCATCCTCTACATTGGGAGGCAAGGGTTGACCTTGGTCTTGATCAAGTGCTCTTCTAACATCAATTTGAGCCCGTCTCAAAACAGTTTGGATGGATATTCCTTGACAAATTGACTTGGCACCACTTGACAACCCATCGAATGGACCAAGCACCCTTTGACTAGAGTTCACACATTGATCACTATGTTGAGGGTCCACATCTTGTCTTTGGCTTGAGTCAATGTCCTCCTCGGTAGATGGAGCATGTTGAGGTTGTGAAGATGAGGGCTCCACTCGAGTGGAGCATAGTTCTTCTCAATCCGCCATAAGGGGTTCCTCAATGGGACGGATATAACCCACACCCATTCTTCCTATGGCATCCTGAGGCATTTCATCATCTGCATCACAAGCATCAACACGCCCCCCTTGGGGACCATCATATTCTTCGAAGGTCAGACTACAAGATTCTATGATGGCTCCAGAGAGCTTGTCATAGATTCTATAAGTGTGAGATTCGAGACCATAGCCAACAAAAATACCCTATAATGCTTTAGATTCGAATTTAGACAAACGAACACCTTTGATGAGATAGAAATACTTACAACCGAACACCCGGAAATAAGATATGTTGGGCTTGTTACCGGTAAGTATCTCATATGGAGTCTTGTTGATTTTCTTGCGGAGGTAGAGCCAGTTTGAAGCATGGCAAGCGGTGGAGACGGCTTCGGCCCAGAAGTTGTATGGAGATTTAAACTCCGCCAACATGGTCCTAGCCATCTCAATAAGAGTCCGGTTCTTCCTTTCAGCCACACCATTTTGTTGAGGGGTGTATGCAGCGGAATATTGATGTTTAATCCCCTCATCACTAAGAAAGTAATTCAAGGTGTAGTTCTTGAACTCGGTGCCGTTGTCACTTCTTATAATCAACACGGGAACATTGTGTTGTCGTTGAACCAAGTTGATGAAGTCAATAAAAGTCCTTTGAGTTTCACTCTTCAACTTGAAGAAATAAACCCAAGAGTATCTTGAAAAGTCGTCAACAATCACCAAACAATATTTCTTCCCACCAAGACTTGCATGAGATGGAGGACCAAATAGGTCCACATGAAGGAGTTCCAAGATCTTGTTAGACTTGATTTGGTTCGTGGGCTTATGTGGAGCGTCATGCATCTTCCCTAGAACACATGCCCTGCAAACACGATCTTTGTCAAAGGAAACATTTTCTTTTAGTCCAACAATATGGCCCTCTTTATGGAGACTTTGCAAAGTTCTCATATTGACATGGGCTAGTCGGCGGTGCCATAGCCAACCCACATCGGCCTTTCCGTATAAGCACATCGGACCTGCAGTGGCTTGCCCCGAAAAGTCCACCACATACAAGTCATTTTCGACGTACCCAACGAAAGCAACCTTGAGAGACTTGCTCCACATGAGGACCATAATATCATTATCAATAAAGACGGCAAAGCGCATCTTTCCAAGAGCACGGACAGAAAGTAAATTGTATCCAAGGGTTTCAACAAGCATGACGTTCACGAGTGTAATGTCGTGAGCCACCACTACCTTGCCGAAACCCATTACCGTAGATTTTGACTTGTCGGCATATGTGACGGTGATTTGATCTTCATTTGACACCAAGTCCTTGACAATAGACGAGCTTCCGGTCATATGACTAGTGCAACCACTATCAATCACCCATTTTGACCCTCCGGAAGCATAAGTCTACAAAAGATCAAGCTAGTTTTTAGGTACCCATTTTTCAATGGGTCCTATTTTGTTAGCAACAAGGTTCTTGGGAACCCAAATAGACCAAGCAATATAACCATCATAAGGACCAACATATTGTTCATACACATCACCATAGTAATCACGCATTAGAACATAGTGAGGGTTAGCACTTCCCGCAAAATCATCATGAGGCATAGTTTTGCCATTTGTGGTCTTACTTTCCACAATGGTCTTGTTGGTCTCTTATGCGGGATTGTCCTTCTTCTTCTTCTTCTTGTTGTTCTTCTTCTTTGTTTTGGAGACAAAACTAATGCCCCCTTTATCACCACTACGCCTTTGCTTGCTCAAAATATCATCAATAAACTTGTTGCCTTGTGGAAATGTGGCCTTCGCAAGCTCCCCCTTCAACCTAGCATTCTCTTCAAGGATAGTTGTGCTACTCGATGGAATGAAGTTACTAGGTGAAGGAATATTGGCCAATTGAGTTTGAAGCGTTTCATGGGACTTTGTGAGGGACAAGAGTTCACTCTCCAAGGCTTTGTGGGCCTTGTTAAGCAAGCTAAAGTCCTCGGCAAGTTTTTCATGAACCACACCAAACTCAACCTTGTCCTTTTTAGCTCTTTTGTATTTAGCAATAGCATGATCACGCTCTTTGATGAGTTTGTTAACAATGATGTCATTGGACTCATCAAGCCCTTCAAGTTTTGACTCAAGGGATAACCTAGTCTCTTGTTCTTCTTCTAGAGCATTGCTTAAAGCCTCTAGTTCAATCATATGTTCATGCCCAAGTTTACATCTAACATCTAGAAGCTCTTGAGTGTGGGAGAGTTGATCTAAGATGTTCCCAAAATGTAGTTTAGCATCACCTTCTAGGTTAGTCATGAACTAATCAAAGGCAATTAATTCCTTTTTAACATCAAGAGACATTTCATCATCAATTTCATCATTATCAAATTGAGTAGAGTGGGATGATGAGGATACCTCCGTTCCTCTTGCCATAAGGCAAGTGACGTTCTTGGAGGAAGAGTTCTCATTTGGAGAGTCGAAGAGTGAGAGTGTCGGAGTAGAGGTGGTAGCTAGAGCAGCCATACCATGTGAGGTTTCTTCTTCTTCCTCATCTTCCTCATCTTCATTATCGGAGGAGTATTCTTCATGAGTGATCAAAACAATTTCTCCCGATTTCTTGTTGATGGGATTCTTTTTGATGAAAGGTTTCTTGTAGGGTGCCTTGAGAGTCTTCTTCAACACAAGCTTCCCACCATTATCTTCTCTTTTCTCATAGGGGCAGCTTGCCACAAAGTGATAGCGGTCACCACAATTGAAGCAAGTTCTCAACCTAGTGGCATTCTCTCTTTTCCCATTTGGATTGCTTCTTCGTTTCATTTCCATCTTGGCCTTGGCGGGGTTCTTCCAAAAGTTCTTTGCATAGAAAGCCATATATTGATTATGAGCAATCTTGACATCATCGGGATGGTCCAAGGAGAGGCCTTCATCACTATCATCTTCATCTTCAAAGTCCACAACTTTGGCCTTTAAAGCAACATTGACCACATTGCTCATACCGAGGGCACGAGCACGGGCATCTTTGGCGTTCTTGGAGGCGACCTTGAAAGCGGCCATCTCTTGCATAACTTCATTTGAGGTCATGAGATGGTAGTTGTGTCTTCCTTGTAAGCTCTTCAAGTCGGTGGGCTCAAAAGGCATGAGTGCACTCACATATTTCCTTTTTATCCATGCATCATCCACATGTGAGGCACCCACATTTCTAAAAGCGGTGGCGGTGGTCTTGAGCCTTCGATACATGTCTTCGTGATATTCACCTTCTTTCATGTAGAAACCTTCGGCTTCATTGCTTAGAGCATCATATCTGTTCCTCCTCATACTCTCATTTCCAACAAACAACACAGTGAGAGCATCCCAAGCTTCCTTGGCAGTGCTAAAGTGCTCAATGTGTGGATAATCCTTTGTTCCCAATCCTTGTTGAATCATATGCAAAGCAGTGGCATTGAGTTGACTATTGACAACCTCTCTTCTTGTCAAGTTGTTTGGATCCCCAATAAAGAGTCCATGCTCGATGATGTTCCATAGTTCAATGCAAGAGCTGCGCATATGAGTTCTCATTAGTGATTGCCATTGAGCAAAAGTAGCAGACTCTTCTAGCTTAGGTGGGTCACCTCTATTGTACACATGAGGGTGAGGGATGGGAGGATCGGGAGAGTACCAAGAATCACGGTGCTCGCCCTTCCCCCCATCAAGTCGTGTGGAGGAATTAGCATTGTCTAGTTTATCCCCTACCACCATACCTTCAGGGGATACCGGAGTATTCCCTTTAGGTACGGATGGTAGTTCCTCTTGAGGAGATGGGGGTGATGAGCCATCTTTGTCTTTAAGAAGTTGCTCAAGCATCTTCTTGACTTTGTTGACCAAGGAAGAGCTCAATCTTGTTTCCAAGTTTCTGAGATCTTCCATGGTCACCGGGGTTGACTCACTACCACCATCCCCTTCTTGGCTACCCATATTCTCTTAGGCGGTAAAGCCCAAATAAAGAGTCGAGGCTCTGATACGAATTGCAAGGATCGTATGGGCACCTAGAGGGGGAGGGGAATAGGTGCTACTTCAAATTTTCTTCTTTTTCAAATTAAGGTTTGGCAATAAGGTAAATTCTCTAGATAATGCAACTATGGTGAATTTACCTATATGACAAATATGCAAGAGCTAACACAACACAAAGTAGTAACAAGTAAGTAAGGTGCGGTAAAGGATAGAAGTAACCGAAAAGTGGACGCGGAGACACAAGGATTTGTTTCCCGTAGTTCCTTCCTTTTGAGGGGAAGTACGTCTACGTTTGGAGAGGGGGTGGTTTCAAACCACCAACGCCACGAGAGGCCTCCCTTGTTCTCCGATGAATCTCACCCCAACGGGATCGATTCACCTTCCACTATATCGGCAACCTTCAAGGTGGAAGCCGGCACCGTTACAAGTTTGGGGCACACATCCACAACTTAATCGGAGGCTCCCAAATACAAGCAAGCTGTCAAAGCAATCAAAGACAAGCTTGTAAGAACAAAAACAAGAACTAGGGTTTCCAACAAAACACTAGAGCAAAGGGGGGACCTCAATGAAATGAGGGGGAAATGAAGATCTCTTTTGGTGAAGTAGTAGATCGGGGCCTCCTCCTTCGATTCCCCAAAGATCAAGGACTTTGGGTGGTTGGATGAGGAGATCTTGAAGATTTGAGTGGCTCCAATGGACTCCAATGGTGGGCAATGACTTTAATGTGCTGAGCAATTTGTCCCAAGGTAGGTGGAGGGGTATTTATACCCCTCCATGAAATATATGGCTGTTGGAGCATTTAATGACTTGTAGTACCGGTACTCAAGCGGTAGTACCGCTTGCATGCGGTACTACCGGTCCAGTACCGGACCAGGTACCGGAGGTGTCTCAGTTCTTCAGTGTTCTTCAGTGTTCTTTAGTCTTTGGGCGGTATCGCCCTTGCGGTACTACCCCCAAGCGGTAGTACCGGAGGTAGGAAGCGGTACTACCGGTTCAGGCGGTAGTACCGGTCCCAAGTACCGCTTGGTACTGACCAAAATGGAGAGGGGTGGGTGCTAGTCAGTATGCCATGGTACCGACGAGCGGTACGACCGCCTCAAGCGGTAGTACCGCTTGTACCAAGCGGAACTACCGGTTAGACCGGTAGTGCCGCTTCGTGGTACCGGTGGGTACTGACTAGCATGCACCATTATCTCTTTTGATCAGTGCCAACCGGTACTAGAACCGGTAGTACCGGTGTCAAGCGGTAGTACCGGTTGTAGGTCCGGTACTACCGGTTGACACAGAAGTTTTTGCAAGGGGAATTGTTATGCCATAACTTGTGCCTCCTTTTATCAATCCTGTGATAAACTTAATACACAGTTAAATCGATAAGTGTATTGTTATCAAACATCAAAATCAGAGGGATAGAAAAATGCTCTGTCAACTCCAATTTGTAATCGACTCAGATGATACCCGAGACCTAGCCTCCCCATATAATGGCTAGGAGGGGCCGCCGAGGAGGGAATCAAAACTCTCATCACAAACACGCCAGATCTATCAGCGCAAATCAGAGCCATCTTGGCGACTTGTAACCTTCATCTATTCAATCAAGAACAGACAACCAGGAGTAGGGTTTTCCCTCCGAGGGCCTGGAACTAGGTAAACTCGCATCCCTATTGTTTGTCTTTTAGTCGATGAAGTCTCCAGCACACACCTCCTTCCCACAAAACCCAACTCCATAAACCATGGGCATTGTCGTGGATACCCACGCTAGAACCACCTACACGTGAGTGAGAGCCAGAATCCCAAGTTGAGTGAACAAACAAAGAGTGACACATCGAATACCACCAAACGTGAGATGAGTGATTTCAATGTGACCCGTGCTAACAATTCATCATAAATTATCTTTCTTTATTGTTGGTTTTGTAAGGTACTCAAGATAGGGAACCATACCCAAGGCACATTCGACAAAATGTCCATCCACAACATGAATACAAGAAAGACTACAAGCTCTTCGACAATAAAAAAGTATTCGACCCCAGGGATCCAACCTTATACATGTTCATGGCCAAGGGCATATCTCCTCCTATACATGGTGATGACAGCTTATCATCGAGGTCAATTCTTTTTTAAGAGTGGGTGGTGACTGCAAATGCACAGATCGATTGTAGCTAATTTTGAAATAAGAGTATCGAATCCACAAAGAGCAAGTTGGTTAGGGGCCTTATGCCCCTCGTCACTATCTATCAAAGGATACTTGTAAGCTGTCTTCGAATTAAGGTAAAGGATGTTTGAAAGGTTTTTGGGTTGAATGCAAGAAAGTAAATAAAACAAGTAAAAAGAAAGCAAGTAACGAGTGTGTATGAAATGGTGGTTGAACTCAATAGGGGTAAAATGTTCTTAGGGATGTAGAATACAGCACTAGCATGTTGTAATTAATAATAATTAGGATAACCTATTTCTTATGTCATGATTTGTGAGAAGAGAGTTCCGTAATAATATGTTCACTACAAGGCTCGTAGGCAGTCACTTTGTTGAGCCAAGAATGAGGTCATCTCTAAATAACCACCGCGATGCATGGAAGCAACCACCATGCAAACCATCACAATTAAGGGTTTCCCCGTGGATATCATAATTAGCTTAGTGAATCTATCTTTGTTCTCCCTTTGACCATGATAGTAGCTAGCGGCGCTTCTAGTCACAATAGCTTCCGGCACGCTTCCAAACACACCCAAAGGTTTCACCCTCTTCTTTAGACCCAAAGGCAAATGATATGTGGCCTACTACACATACCATCTAAAGGGAGAGAGATCAAACACACATCATAGATCAATGGATTAAAGACACAAGTAATAGATCGTCTTTATTTTATTTCATAATAATGTTAGGGTTTATCCATCTCAACAATAATAAATGGAACTACTCACACATGGAAGCAATACACAACATCATCATAATCAGATGGATGGATAAAGGTAATGGAATGAATATAGTGCAAATTATAATTGAATATGGAATTACAACAAGATCTAATGAATGCAAATTGGGAGTTGAGATGGTGATGGAGATGCAATGGTTGATGATTTGGGGGATGATGTGTTGTCCTCCAATGATCTCTATAGCAGTAAGGATTTGCCCTTCTTTAAGTTCCTCCTTTAGATCCCTTTCTGGTGTGGTTTTTCGTGGCCAGAGGTTTCTTTGAATGTCGGATATGTGATCTGTTTTCACGAGGAGGAAGTAGTTGACAAGGCGGTCCCGATGCCAGGTCGTACCGGCAGACACTATGGGCGGGCTGTGCCCGTACCACTAGTCATTATGCTGGCTGGAACCTCATTGGTGCAAGCAATTCCTCTAGGTGCGAAGATAAATCAATAAAATGACTTTTATCACTTACAAATATCATATTATAGTATAATATGATAGTCTCAATTGATATGTTCATAATATACTTAGTAAATTGGGATCTTGTTGAAACAAGGACAAAAGGTGCATGCAAAAGCAGTAAAATACTAAAAACCGTATTCTACTTATGCAAAAATAATAGGTAAAAATGCTCCAATTTTGGACTCATCAACTCCCCCAAGCTAGACTCTTGCTCGTCCCTGAGCAAGATGGTGGCTTATGGACAAGATCATCATGTTTATGAGGCACGATTCATTATAATACATGAGGCAAAAATTGAAACATGAGTACAATATCAGATATATAGTTACATTGGGATCTTTATCACACCTTTACACATCAGATGACTTAGAGGCTTCCACACCTTTTTATATTAATGCAATTATAATAATCTATTAGTGATTGAACATATTATAAAATCATAAAGTTAAAAATGGTTGAGCACTCAATTTAGTAATGAAGATTCATGATCATCTCTTTTCTCTTTTTTTACAAGCTCGTACTCTTTCTTTTGCTTTGAGATTTTTCTTGATAGCGAATCTATTGTGTTTTACTCTTTCTTCTTATTTTTTTAGTATGTGATCGTGCTCACTACTGTGTATTTTATAACCGAAACCTGTGACTATAATATAATAATCTTGAATCATAACACTCAACCTAGTTCAATCATCTAATATAATAATCTTGAATCATAAAGTAACTTCGAATATCATAAAGTCGCGAAACTCAAAGGATACAATTCTTCTCTTGAATAAGGAGAATCGAAGATGATGCAACTAATACAAAAGCTCTTAAATAAAACCCTAACATGCGTGGAGTAAAGTAAACATGCTAAAATTGGAAGATAGATTACAAGGTGTTATATATATCCCCCAAGCTTGGCATCAAGCCGGTGATATCAAATAATCCTTATGAGTACCTACTTCTTCCTGGGGGTGAAGAAATCATCATCTTATTCTTCCTCTTACACCTTGAGGCTGCAAGCATGAGCAATACACGCGAATCGAGTGGACAATTATTCCGTGATGTGAGCATGTTGTGCTTTAGTTATTTTACTTAGAGTCTTCCTATTTATTGGCCATCTCCATAATGATCTTGTTCAAGAGTTAAACTCTACCATCAATGTAATTGACCTTTTTTTCGAGGTCTTTGCTCATCAACCAGTAGGAGTCAACTCCTTCTCCAATTGTTTCAACACACGCTTTGGAAATCTTTTCAAGGTTCTCAATATTTTCTCTAATCTCATCACGTTTTTCCTCTTTCGGAGAGGAATGTTTAGGAGAAGATTTGAGAGAAGATCCACGACGGTTATACCTATAAGGATTGAGTGGGGGTTCTTCATGGTTCCTCCTTTGTTCCACATGCCGAAACATCTCCAAATTGCATGGAAATATGTCCTCCCAGTTAGGGAGTGGAACCACTTGAGTTGATTCTCTATTTGAGGATGAC
This sequence comes from Avena sativa, assembly GCA_916181665.1. Classification (NCBI taxonomy): domain Eukaryota; kingdom Viridiplantae; phylum Streptophyta; class Magnoliopsida; order Poales; family Poaceae; genus Avena; species Avena sativa. The sequence goes on from OV702297.1 coordinate 34,613,603, forward strand.
GAAGACTCCCTTTCAAGTTCCCTTCTCTTGTCTTGAGCGACAGGAACTTCACCCTTATTAGTCCATGTCACATCCCAAAATTTTCCAAATTTTGAAATGTGAAAAATAAATAAACAAAAGAAATAATTGTTGAAATTTAGGGTGAAAAGAAACTTTTTGCTTCTAAATGGAAACATCAAAACCCTTCTTGAACAAATTTGAATGAAGGGAATCCAACAAAATTTCAATCAAGTGAAATGCATTCATCAATGAATGTATCTTGAAATTTAAACTCTTGGGAAAGTTAAACCAAAACCCCAAATCTTAATGAAAGAAATCAATTCCAAAGATATCTCAAAGACTATGGATTTGATCCATATAAAATTCAGCAACAAACGTTTATAGATGAGCAAAAATGATAAACAAAAATATTATAAAACCATAGAAATTGGTTTCACTTAATTTGGAGCCATGGATAAAAACTTATGAATTTAATAAGATTAAAGGAAATAATTTCGAAGCTAACAAAAGCTCCTAACTAAAATCCATGCCAAATTGTGAGAAAAGTAATCCTAAAAGGATTTAAAAAGGTAAACAACTATTAAATAAAATTATACAAATTGGAATCACCAAATTTGGATCTATAAATAAAAAGATATGGATTTTATAAGATAAAGAAATAAATAAATAAATAAATAAATAAATAAGGAATATTTAAAAGTCAAATAAAATCTTGGCCAAATCCATAAACAAATGGAATGAAAAGTTACTGAATAATAAAAGGAATAAAAGGTTATTTTAAATAAAAATTATATGAATTTGAATCATATTCAATTTTATTTAAATAAAGACAAATTGCCTAAACTAAATAATAAATCCCAAGAAAATTATTTAGAAGACAATTTAAAACTTGAATTAAATCCATAAGCAAATGGAATAAAGATAATCCAAATAAAATAAGGGAATAAAGATTATTTGAATAAACTTAATATGGACTTGAACCATATTTGATTTAAATGAAGACAAAATCCCTAATAAAAATGATTAATTAAATCATGAGAAAAATAATGGAAAATGCCAAAATGGATTAGAAGTTATCCAATTAACTTAAAAATAATAAAGGATTGATTAGATAAAATTTATATGGTTTGGAACCATATTCAAATTATGCAAATAAAGACAAAAGGCCTAATTAAAATAATTATTAAATAATGAGAAAATATTTGAATATTTTCCAAAGTGGGCCAACTAATCAACTCCTAAATGGTTTAAAACCTACTCCCTTCGATCCATATTACTTGTCGTAAAAATGGATGTATCTAGACATGTTTTAGTGCTAGATACATCCAACCTAATGACAAGTAATATGGATCGGAGGGAGTACTAAAAAGGTTTTGCGAAAGTTTCAAATCAAATAGAAGTTTAAAACATTTGATTCAAATGAAAACAGAAATTATAATTGGAACAAAGACAAATGCCTATTTTAAATAAATACTAAAACCTAATAGAATATTGAATATTCTAAAATGGAATTTTAAACACATTCTTAAACAGTATTAAACTACTGAAAAGGTTGGCAAAAATTGGAATTCAAATAAAAGTTTGAAATATTTGAATAAAATAATATGGATTGAAAACATATTTAAATCCTATTTAAATAAAGACAAATGTATAAATAAATATTTAACCATAAGAGAATAAAAGAAATTATTCTAAAATGGATTATTTGAATACATTAATAAACAGATAAAATCTACTAAAAATATTTAGAAAAGGTTTGACAAAAATCTGAATTCAAATTGAGTTTGAAATAATTTGGAGAAAATCGAAACAAAAATTAGAAAAGGAAAAAAAGATTCAGAAAGAAAAAAATAGAAACAGACCCAACCCACTAAACCTACCCAGACCCCAGCCCAATCTGGCCCATTACCAGCCCACCCGGGGAAAACCCTCTCTCCCCACTGCCAGATCTTTTCTCACCCATGGTTTAACCCATGCCCTCGCTGACGCCTAGGCCCCACCGCCAACTCAGCATCATCATCTCCACCCGCAGACCCGTTCTTCGCCAAATTCCGTCGCCGTTTCTGCGTTGATTCCGTGGAGTAAATTCGCACCAATGCGCCAGTAATTCTAGCCTGCGACCTTGCCCTCATAAGCGCCTCTTACCCCTCTCCCTTTCCCCTCATTCCCCCACACCTCTCTGCCCCTAGGCTGCTCGAATTGCTACCCACACCGTCGCTGCTGCGACGAGCTTCTCCGCCGATTCCGGTCAGACCTCACCTCCCCTTGCCCCCTGGATTCCACGAGCGTTCTTGCCATCGCCTCACACACCTACCCGTACCCTCTACTCGCCCGCGCGTGACCCAGAGCCTCGACAACGACCTCGCCCGAGCGCCACCGTCATCTGCGTCCACTCCGGCGACCTCTCCACGTGAAACCCGACCTCACTTTCCTCTCTGAATGATGCTCCTATACTCGCCAACCTTCTACGCATCTAACGACACCGTCGGTTTGTCTTAGCGCGCACCGTAGCCTCGCCAACGTCGACGAACAGACGCGCCCGTCGCCAGGACCATCTTCGGTGAGCAATTGTCGTTGCTCCCGTGCGCCCCTTCATCTACAACAAGCACGACGAGCATCTACTCACCACGACGAACGCTGTGAGCCCCTTCCCCTCTCTGTCGCTTCCTATTTTCACCGGAGCGCCGCTGACCGAGCGTCGCCGCTGCGCAGCCCTCGCAACGCCGCCAGTTACTGGCTAAATCAATTTCATCCGTTAGATCTTGATCGCGTGGCTAGGATAGAATGAATTAAATGAAGGGGTATGCTCGATCTGATCCGTGCATTTCCCTTTAAATCCCACGGCCTACGTCGCTTGATCTGTGCGAACCGGTACGCGTTAGTAAGAACGTGACACGTGGCCCTGCCTGTTGTTTTAAAACAGAAAATAGATCTATTAGATATTTGGATTTGAAAAATTCATATCTTTTGATCCACACGTCCAAAAATTGCAAACTTTATATCATTGGAATCAGGAAAAAGAAATATTTGCAACCATTCCATTAGTTTAGTATTTTGCTTCTGTAAAGTTAGTTGTTTTGCAGAATCATTTGTAGGACTATTTTGTGTATAAAAATTATTCTAAAAATGTTTTTTGGGTAAAATCGTTTGCAAATGATTTGTTTTGAACCCACTGGCCAGAAACACAAACTTTTTGGTTTATAATTATATTTGATTAACACTAGAAAATTATTACTTTGATTAAAAGCATTTCTAGTAAAATAAAAATGTTGTTATGATTTAAAAATGGTTTTTGAGTGAAACCTTTTGCAAATGGATTAGTTTTAAACACTTTGACCATAAACACTAACATTTGTGTTTAAAAACATATTTGTCTAACACTAAAAAATATTACTTTGATTAAAATCATTTCTAGAAAAGACAAAAATGATTTAAATAACCATTTTCACTAACTTGATTTTAAATGGTTTTGCCACTTTTATAATGACCAATAGGTGTTTTAAAATGTTTATAGCCTATTAGAAACCACCTTTCCAAATAAACAATCTTTTGCATGCTTGCATGCATTATTTTGTTTTCTTTATTTTATGTGGTGAATTGTTTGAATGCTAGTTTTGAATTTGTGCCTTGCTTGATTGACTTGTAGTGAACTTTGAAGAGTGTGACAATTGCAAGATCAAGGAGTGAACTTAGTTTCTCTACCAAAAAGGCAAGTGATGCTTCATACATTTTGTCCTATTATTTTCACTATGCATTAGTGATATTTTGAGTAGGACTTGCATGGAATTTTTACTAAATATGTTATGCCTTGGGAAATCCTAGTAGTTGATGCCTTAGTAGAATTTTCCCTAAGTTAATATTCTTGCTACTAGTATGCTTAGCCTAGCTAGTAGAAAACAAGGGTGGATTATATGCATGCTATGGAAATTTCGCTAAGTCTTTTGACTTGTGTTTTGTTTAATAAAACAACTATGTAAATGAATCACCTGGGTGGAATGGTGAGAATGGATTTATGTTGAGTGGTTACACAGGGACAGTAAACTGGCGAAAACTTGTGTATCACACTTGTGGAAAGCCACCCAGGAACAAAGAGATTTGAGATGTCAAGTGTTGAGAAGCTTCTAGTGAAGTCACATGGCATTATGGGCTCTGCCTGGATCATATAGGTTGCAATAACTTAGCCAGATGGACAGATGGTGGTACGGGGTGATAGGATGTAACACGTCCATTTGGTCTACGAGAAGGCTTCTAAAAGATCTTGTCTCGATGCATGTCGAGTCTTGTGGGGAAAGAGCACCACCTCTCGAGAGAGTAAAATCTAAGTACTTAGCCGTGTCCCTGGCAATGGACAATTTGGGCATCAAGACATGGAAGCTATCAAGGATCTCCTCATCCCAATTTTTAAGTTAAAAGCTTGTGGTTGAACAAGGGTCAAAGGATCTTCAATTTTTAATTGGTAGATGCCTTGGGTGATTTTGACAAACAAAAACTTAGTGTTTTCAACTTATAAGGAAAACCTTATTTTGAGCAAAGCAAGCCTAAGCTCCACTTAGCCAAATGCATATAGATGATAAATACCACTACTCTACCATAGTATCACTTGCCAATACAATTTAAATGTATTGACCCTTGTGGCTGTAACTTATTATGTTGCAGGTTTGTTTGATGTTAGTGAAGTGTATTGAATAGGATTATATGTCTACAACCAACATGATTGCATGTGGCAATTTGAAGATGAAGGACTCCATGCTATATAGTTATTTCTGCTGCATTGTAATGAGATAGCCAAATGAGCTATGTAAGATATAATGAATTATTTTATTCCTGGTTATAAAGTTGTATTATGACCTTTGTTTCTTAATATTTACATCTTAAATTGTGGATGCTAGCTATTGATCCAGGGACTAGCATTATAAACACAGGGATCTCTACCTTATCAGGTTGGGACCTCTACAGTCCAGATCTTCTTGATATGAAAAGGCTGCATAGCTCTTGAATGATCAAGTGAGATTTAAGATGCCATATCAAAAGGCTAAGAAAGATAAACCCTAGATCTCAAAGGTCAAAGCATAGGAAGAAAGAAAAAAGGAGTAGAAATAAAAAGGAAAATCCTAAATAATAGGGTCAGAAGTCGGTCGCGGATAACTGTAGGTGTGGGCCACGTCCATATAGTACGCCCGTATTGGCATCACACTGACTTTAAGTTTTTTTAGTAATAGTAGATCAGACAAACGAGTCAAACGCAGGGAATATGATGACCTGTCGTACGGGCGGGTGTGCCCGTACAACGTGGTCGTACCGTAACAAGGAAAAACACACATGGGTACTAGCAGCATAACGACCACTAGTATGATCGCATGCGTCTATACCACCCGGCCATACCAATCCTTGGAAAACAAGAATAAAAAAGAGAAGCCCGTCTAGCGTATAACAACCACTTGGTGCGGGTGCGAGTGCGTCCTCCCGTATGGGCCTCCAGTACCAGATCGATAAATAGCTTGGAAAGAGCAAAAAAATAAGAAGAAAACAAAGAACTCAACAAATGAACCGAAAAAGTTTTCCAGGAATGCAAAAAACAAAGCGTTTAAGACCTTGTTACCTTACTTTGTTTGATGAATTCCTCAACCATAATTAATGAAATTAACTTTGCCGTATTGACTTCTCCAACTCTATAATGTTTTAAGCGTTGTCCATTAACGATCCAGTATGAAGACGAAGTAGTGTCTTTACTACCCTATGGGGTATGCCTCTTCTACTTCATAAGATTCTTCCTTCTTGAATTTGAGCTTTCCTGCAAAAATCTTAAAGCCTAGAGTTGTAGAGCAAGACTTTATCTCCATATTTAAACTCCTTATTTTCTACTTTCCTATCATGCTATTTATTTACTTTTTATTTGAATATTCTTACATTTTCATAAGACTCATTTCTAAGTTTATCTAAAGCATGAATATCTAAGAGACGTTTTTCTCCTGCAGTCTTAAAATCAAAATTCATAGTTTTAGTTGTCCAACGAGCCTTATGTTCTAATTCTAATGGGAGGTAACAAGATTTGCCATATACCATCTTATATGGTGTCATTCCCATTGAATTCTTAAACGTGGTGTGATACGCACATAATGCGTCATTGAGACTCATAGCCCAATCTTTCCTTGACTTATTAACCGTCTTCTAGAGTATGACTTTAATTTCCCGATTGGATTGCTCCACTTGCCCACTGGTTTGTGGGTGAAACGGAGAGACTACTCGATGATCGACTAGAGGGCATATCTTTAAATCTAGATCTAAACTAAAGGTTGTACAAGGACCTCCTCGTTTGAGTTGGATCTTTCTCTCTTCTGCACTCTATTGCGTTGATTTTTTACTTTTAGGTGTCTATCAATTTCAATCTTTTCACAACAAGATTCTATCCGCTTTGAGATGATCTTTTCTTTCTCGATCACTACCTAGCGGTTTCTTTCACATTGATTCTATTGAGTTGGTGATTCGGGCCAACGATGAAAACCGAAACCGTGTGTGCGTTGAGTTTGTATCTTTATCATGTATTTGCATTATGTAGTTCTCCTCATTCATCGCCTTTTCCCTCGATTCCCCCATCAAATCCGTGAAGATTTAACCACCCCTAGGGGATAAACCCCAACAATTATATTATATATTTTAAATATACTACTAAATACAACATGGATTCCTAGATTTATAAAGAACTACAAGCTTTTCGTATTCAAATTATTTATAAAGAATGGAAATTAAGATTTATAAAAGAATAAAAAGGTCGTTTTTTTCTATGTGGAATGCACCCGTGCACCTACGCTAGATCACTTTTTTAGGTGCAAAGCTCTTTCTTTTTTCTCTTTTTTTTTGACAGTATAAAGCAAAGGCGATTGGGAAGCGACTCCTCTAAATCCATATAGAGTTCTATCATTTTGGGTGGCGATGCTAGCAGTTCGCTCCTCCTCCGTTGGCCTTAGAGTCTTGGAGGTGTGATGGATATCGGTAGTCGGAGGGTTCTTTTTTTTGTTTTTGTTGTTTTTAGTGTTTTCTTCGGGATAATTTGGCGGTGGCTACATTCTGAAATTAGAATAAGGTTTTTCCCGCCTTATTCTCGCTCCTGTTATGCGTCTGCCGCCAGTGGAGGACGCGTGGAGTCATTTATTCGACAGAACTCTTGAGATTGATCGATTTACGTGTTTGTTGTTGTTTATTTAGGTTAGTCTTTTTTGATATACTGTTGGCGATAGTTAAAACTCTGGTGTGTTGGTCTTTGGGCCTTAGCACGATGACGTTTTATCTGTCTACTAGAACAAACTCTACAAGTAGTTCTGTCGGCTTCAATGACAGAGGAGCGAGGACGGCGGCGTGCATTCTGCTCGCGCTAGTTTTTGTAGTCGCTTGGTGGTCGAGTAAGGTATTTGTATTTTATTACTTTTAGAACTTTTTGTACTTACATTGTTGACAGTGCTTAATAGATTGGTGGATTTTTAGGGATAAAAAGGTATATTACTCGTGAGCGACGGGCAAATCGCTCGACACCCCCAGCCCCCGCGTCGCTCCCAAGGGGCAACTTGGATGGTGAAACCCTAGCCGCCGGCCCAAGCTCCCCCTCTCCCCCCCTGGCTGTCGCCGGAGGATGCTAGCGGGCGAAACCCTCGCCGGCAGACGGCGGCGGCTCGGCCTTCGTTCGTGCGCCGACGCGTTGAGTTTCGGCGCGGTGGCGCGGCGGGAGCGTGCGATGGTGCGGCACGTGGTGGTAGTCTTCGCAGGGTAGGTCGAGATGCAGGTGTGGTGCTCGCGGTGGCGCTGCTGAGGCGGTGGCCGGCCGCTAGATGCGCGTGGGAGGGACGCGGTCGCCTATATCTGGGTCGCGTGGGCTCGCCCCGACCCGTGATTGCCCCTCCACCCCCACCGAGCCTTCTCCCTCCTTCTACCCCTCCCGGCCGCCGCCGATAGATGCTGCTGGAGGTCGTGCACGGGAGCAGCGACCCTACGGTGGATGCTCTACTGTGCCCTGGCGGTTCCTGCCGGCGGATGCTGCGGGTCAGCGCAGTGGCGGCCATGGTCGGCGGTGGCGTGGGGCAGGTGGCTGTCCTAGCCGCTAGTCCTGCTTCAGGCGTTCCCCGGTGGTGGCCTGCCTGGTGGCGTTGTGCTGGCCGGTGCCCTCCTTCAACTACAAGGTTCCTAGGATTCCTTTGTGCCGCTGTCTACTCCAACAACCTACATCACCACCTCCAATCTGCCACTGCATCAATGGTCTTTGGAGGTCATCGTCCTTGGGTCGGGGCAAGATCCCCGCGCGGCGCCAGCCTGCGCTGTCAACGGTGACGTCTGAGGGCGTTGTTACCTTCTTGAAGGTGCTGGCAGGACTCTTACTGGACTTCCTCCTCGAGCACCGGGGGAAACCCTAGGTCTAGCCTACTGGACCGGGCAGCGGCGGCGTCTCAGTGTCGTTCCCTTCTTGAAGGAGCTAGCTTGGCTGCAAGTGGAGTACCTGATGCTGCAATTGGAGATGTTGGCGATGTGTTGTTCCGATGTAGGCTGCTACACAGGGCTTAGGCCTCCGAGACGCATCGTTCGTCGGCATCGGCACTTCCTTGACGAAGCTACTCCAGTTCTAGCCAGGCCCTGCCTTTCACCCGCCGACTCTCTAGGCACATGGGGTGCAAGTTACGTTGGCCTGGGCAGTCTTGGACTGTGATCATCTCTGAAGGTGTCTGGCAACGGCTGTGACGCTGCCTGCTCCGAGTCTCGACTCGCCATTTTGGCTGGAGGCAAAGCTGAGGTCTAATGTCTTCGTTTTTGAAGTTGAGGACACCTCCTCACCTTGTCGTATTCGCTTGGTGAGGACGGTCGTGCGTGTGTTCGTCCCTCCCCTAGAGGTTGTATCCGTTGTCTTCTACCTGTTCAATGAAATGAACCGCAAACTTTTTTACGTTTTTTTTTGAAAAAAAATCGCCCGACACAACCTTAGCTATACATGATGGTGAAACATTCTCCTACTCGACTCACTCGAGTGAAAACGCGCTTGGGTAGTTTGCCTTGTTTTCTCATCGATCGATGAACTGTCTGCAGCGCTGCATTGCTCTAACACTTACTGGGCTGGCCCAGTTTTATCACTAGTGGGCGGCGACTGATTAGTGCACGCATTAAGCGGTACTGTATATAGGAGCCCACGTTGTGGGCATAGGTAATAATTCGTTCCTGCTTGTTAGCCCAACAGCCTGTTATTCTTCCGAAATAAATGGCACTGGGTTAGCTGAGACATGCTGAGATGTTCCTCGGTCCAACTACAGGCATTATCAGAAAAGCCCGTCACAGGTCCAGACCACGATTTCTGCCGGCTCCCGCTGGACCGTGCGGCCGAACTGGAAAAGTTTTGGTCCAACCAAAAGCCACCCTCTGTTTTTTTTGAGATGTAAAAGCCACCCTCTGTGCATTTCGATTTTCGAAAGAATAAGCATCCATGCCAAAAGAACGTCACCCTCTCTATCGTTCCAACTTCAAACACGAGAACCTCATACGTTGGCGATGGTGCAAAAATTTGCTCGACCAGGGTCATGGACGCGGTCAGGATAGACAGAACGCCATGGGACTGTGACTGTGAGAATTGTAGCAGAATGCAGCCGAATACACATCTCACTCGTAGCAGAATGCGCTCGCGTCTCATCTCGTCCCTGCAACAGCCAGCGAGCAAAGTCGGCTATGCCTCGTACGACTGTTTGCTGATCACTCTCAAGGAACCATTTACCGCTGATCCACTAGCCTCATAGTCATAGATTTTGTTTTGAGGAAACACTAGCCGTCTAGCCTGGTAGATAAGCAAGCAATGTAACTACGTCGTACACCATATTTGGAGGCACTCAAAAGTGTCTCTAAATGTCAAATTTGTGTCACTATTTACTACTAGAAGGGTATTAAACAAAAATAAAAGAAATATTTATTTTTAGAGAGGAGGCCAGGCAGCAGGCCAGCTGCCTACAACCCGCAGCTAGCCCAAGAAGGACCAACAAAGTCCAACAAGAGCCCATCCTGGACCCTAATATTCCACCTACCCTTAGTGGCTTTTTGCAGTTTTCTCCATTGGCCGTCAGCTCCCTCTCCCAATCAGGTCCCTCCCTCGTCCTTGGTTCAATCTGAGGGAGCCTCGCATCCCCTGATGGCGCCCCTCCCCCGATTGATCCGGCGCCTGCCGTCGCTCGGCTCCCATCCGCCCCGCAGCCCGTCGTTGCCATCATCCCTCCCTAGTCCTACTGCCGCCTGCTGCTCTCTCCCTTCGCAACCATGCGTCGTCCCGACCGCGCCTCTGCACCGCGTGCAACATCGCAGCCGCCAGTTCGTCCAAGAGATCGCGACCGTGTGATGCAACGTCGGTGTGTCCTCCTTGTAAACCACTCCCTTCCTACGTATAGTTTGACCAAGTTTTTTAAAAAAAAATACTCGTATCAAAAATTATGATATTATATAGTTACCATTTGAATATATGTTTGAAGATATATCAAAGAATATGTATTTTATATTATAAATATTAATATATATTTTTACAAACTTGGTCAAACGTTACATAATTGGACTTAAAAAATAGTATATAAGCCTTAAGCCTTGGAACAGAGTTAGTAGTTATTAACATATCATGCAAATAAGGTAGTTAAAGATATGATATCAATAAACCGTTAATCATTAAGTTTGTATAACCGTGATGAACACGATTAATATAAATATGACTTAAGACCAACCCAGTTGGGTACGGCAAATCAATC